>CAUZXS010003469.1:0-37500 GCA_963585895.1 Sepioteuthis lessoniana
TGTGTAGCTTCCATCAAGCCTTTTCTCCAGCCGTTTAGTTAGCGTCCATGAAGTGCATCCATATAGCAGTATCGATGCGATCGCTGCTTGGAAGAAACTCGGTCTCAAAGTTTATAAAAATCTTGATTAATCGGAAAAAAACACTTTGTTAAATAATAAACCTAAGATATGTCAGATGAGACAAATATTTATATTTTCTTTTTAAATATTTAAAAAAATTCTACTACGAACTGTCATCGAAATTTATGTTTCGTAAGTTTATTGGGTGATTACTTTATAATTCGAAGTAAAAACATTAACGTGAAATTCATACTTTAAACATTCTGAGGCAATGAAATTCGAAATATATTTTAAAGGAAATTGTTCAAGAAAACTCTTTTTTTATTAAACAACGATATATATATATATATATATATATATATATATATATATATATATATATATACATATATATATATATATATATATATATATGCGTGCCGACTGCTTGGAAAAGGGTTGCATAGGCCATGTGATTTCTACTGAGATTGTTTGTCGCGGTTTTCTAGGACACTCAGTCATTTCCTTTCTTTCAAAAATAGGAATCACTGGCCGCAATTTGAAAGTTGTCTAAAATCGTCTTCAGACCATGGCGCAATATGCATCAAGTTGGATTTGGTAGAAAACGAGAAGTTTCCAGCATGAAAGAAATACACGCGGAACTGCCATTCCCGTGTGATTATGTAAAAAGCGGTTACGGTAAACGCGTAATAACATCAATGGCCGAAAGTAAACACGTCTGTTTTTTTTATCACAAACTGCACACTAAAAATGAATATTAACGTCCAATGTAGTCTCTGCTCATAATTAATCTGGAGTATATATATATATATATATACTCTTAATACCATGTCCGGTGGCAAAATCTGCTAGGTAGCGCCAGGAGTGGCAGTAACATTTTGAGCTACCGAGACTGTGTTATCACCCCTGGTTAGCGGCTAATGAGGGGAGGGTATTTCACATGTATGATGAATATAAATATATATATATATATATATATATATATATATATATATATATATATACATATTAGCATCCCTACTTTTTATATCAAAATGTAATATTGTAATTCCATGAAACTTTACGATGAACACTTTTCCTCATGGTTTATATTTATCATTAGATGATATTTCTATCCAGTTAATCTTTCACATTCAAATACTGATCATGTTGAGACACACACACACACACACACACACACACACACACACACACAGATATATATATATATATATATATATATATATATCCTTATATATATATACATACATATTTATATATACATACATATATATATATACATATATATACATATATACATATATGTATATATATATATATATATACATATATGTATGTATACATATATATACATATATATATATATGCATATATATATATATATATATATGTGTGTGTGTGTGTGTGTGTGTGTGTGTGTGTAAGTGATGTGGACCCAAAGTCGGTACACAGAAGGAAAACACGGAACACGGTTTAGAGGTAAGAAAGATAAATCAACAAAAGTTTCAAAGGATAGTGTCCAATATGAGTAGTCGTACTTCTAGTACTCTTGTCCTACTGCTACTGTATGTTGGGTATTAGGATGTTACTACGTTAGTAATATAGTACTGGAAGAGTCCACGATGCAGGTAAGTTTCGGTCTCACAACCGGAAGCCTCTTTGATTAAATAATAAAGACACATTTATCTATATGATTTTAATAGGATCTTTTAAGTTTTCAGATAAATGTTTTGGTTTTAGATTGAATTTGTTAGAGGAATGTACTGCTTTCGGACCTGTCATAAGTCATCATCAAGGGATTGTATGTAAGTGCAAGGTTGTTTTTTGTTTTTTTTTGTTTTTTTTTTATTTTTTCATAACATTGCAAAAAATATATAAACGTATATTTGGATAAAACTGAGATACTGATGAGTTTCAAACAAAACTCTATCAACAGAAATTGAATATTCATCAAGATAAATTCGTTATTAACGCATAAAAAACAAATGCATTGCAAAACATTATTTCTATTTTCAAATGTAATTCTATTAATTCTAGGTTACTTTTATACGTAGGGCTTTAAGAGATGTGTGGTTGTGGCGTAATAGTTTTTGGTCCTATTGCAGTAGTGCTTTCAAATTGAATTTTTCGAAATTTAGATTTCGGGTGGGAGTGACTTTTAAGATGTAGGTTACTAATTAGAATTATTAAAATGCATGATAAGAAGTCTTGATAGATTCACAGTGATAAGACCGCGTACGTATTATTTTGGTTGGAGAAAGTCTCCCAAGGGAGATTTGAACATGTATACGATATTTGTCCTCTCAAGACGTTCTATGGAACGGGAAAAATTATTGGAAATAACGAGGTTGAAAATTGAAATTTGATATAAAGAACGAAAATAGGAATGCTAATATATATATATATATATATATAGAGAGAGAGAGAGAGTCCGCCACAGAAAGACTGTTTCGCTGTATCATTCCTCATCAGTGTGGCTAGACACGCGAGATGCTTCAAGCTGGAGTCAAAACCCGACAAGGTTTACGCCAGTTGGACACCTTACCGTGGAGCTATCGACAACCTCAGAGTAAGCGTATACATTTTTCTCTTATATATTATTTTCCTTTGCTTACATATACCCCTAACGGCTACCGCGGGTTCAGTTAATTAAAAGAGCTTTGCATTACGCGTGAGTGGCTACCGGTAATTCCTTACGGCAGTGCACAGTTCCCGGGGGTGCATATATACACATATGCACACAAAAACACGCACACACACACATACACACACACACATATATATATGTGTGTGTGTGTGCATATGTATATATATATATATATACACACACACCCAATTATATATATATATATATATATATAAAGTCGGGATTAGGTACCCTGATGAGCCGCTTAGGCAAAACAGTAGAAGGTTAGTTCCTGATTCACGAGTTACGGCGAAAATACGGCTAAGCCTACGAAAAAACGCCAAACGAACAGACACCACCAAACACTATGACTGGCCCTTTTGAACAACAGAGATGTAAGAGATAAATACGTATTAGAATTAAGAAACAGATTCGAAACACTAAAAGAAAAGACGGAAAAAAGTACACCAAACGACGAATATGAAAATTTCGTCAATGCGCACCTCGAGGCAGCTGCGAAATGCATTCCAACCAAACTCAAAACTAAATATAGAGTCCCATGGGAAACTTTATCGGTGAGAGAAAAACGTGCACTAGTGAAAACAGCCACCAAAAACTATCGAAAAAACCCAACAAACACAAATGCCTTAAAACTAAAAACGGCACAATATCAATTAGCAGGCATATATATAAAGGAACGGACAGAATACATTCAAAACCAGATAGATAAGATTAGAGACTCGGTGGAAGATAGACAATCTAGGATAGCCTGGCAAACAATAAACGAAGTGAGTAGAAGAAAGAACACAGCCAATGCAAAACTGAAAGCAGAAAACCAACAAGAAAGAATAAAACTGTGGAAACAGCACTTCGAAAACCTACTAGGAAACTCACCGAAAATAACACATGAACCAATCACCAGAATAATTAGTCAACAATTAGACATTAAACTAGGGCCGTTAACACAAGAGGAACTCGACTAGGTTCTCAGAAAAATTAAAAATAGGAAAGCTGCAGGGCTGGTAGAGATTCCCCCAGAAGTATGGAAGACCAGACAATTCGACGACATACTGTTCCGACACTGCAACGCAGTATACAATCAAAATCCGATAGATAGATGGATGAAGGGATGCATACTCCCCTTCCCTAAAAAGGGTGACCTCGGATTAGCCAAAAAGTACCGAGGCATAACACTTACATCCATAGCAGCCAAAATCTACAATGCCCTACTACGAAACCGCATAGAACCCAAAATCGACAACATACTTAGGAAAAACAAAAATGGCTTCCGAAGAAATAGATGCACGACCTCACAAATATTAACCATCCGTAGAATCCTTGAGGGAGTACGGGCAAAGAACCTACAAGCGACGTTAATATTTGTCGACTTTACCAAGGCCTTCGATTCTATTCACAGAGGAAAAATGGAACAAATCTTACTAGCGTACGGCATACCAAAAGAAACCGTTGCAGCAATAACGATTCTCTATAGAAACACCAAAGTAAAAGTATGATCACCAGATGGAGACACGGAATACTTCGACATTGTAGCAGGAGTACTACAAAGAGACACGCTGGCTCCGTACCTCTTAATCATTTGTCTAGACTACGTACTTAGAACATCGATTGACAAAATCAGAGAGAATGGCTTCGAACTGACGTAGAAAAGAAGCAGAAGGTACCCCGCAAAAACAATTACCGATGCCGACTACGCCGATGACATAGCGATACTGGCAAATACACCCGACCAAGCCGAAACACTACTGCATAGTTTGGAACGAGCAGCCGCAGGCATAGGCCTCTATGTTAATGAACACAAAACGGAATATATGTGCTATAATCAAACGGGGGACATCTCCACTCTAGAAGGAACTTAAACTAGTAGACAAATTCACTTACCTAGGAAGCAGCGTCGAATCAACCGAAGAGGACATCGAAACGAGGTTAACGAAGGCATGGACAGCTATCAATAGGCTATCGATTATGTGAAAGTCAGACCTGACCGATAAAATGAAACGCAGTTTCTTCCAGGCAGCGTTCACATCGATACTGCTGTATGGGTGCACTACATGGACGCTGACAAAACGGCTGGAGAAGAACCTAAAGGGCAATTACACAAGAATGCTGCGTGCAATATTGAACAAGTCCTGGCGGCAACACCCCACAAGACACCAACTGTTCGGCCACCTGCCTCCTATCACGAACACTATTCAAGTTAGACGAACCAGACATGCAGGACACTGCTGGAGAAGCAGGGACGAACTCATAAGAGATGTACTCTTATGGACCCCCACACATGGCCCTGCAAAAGCAGGACGGCCAGCACGAACATACATTCAGCAGCTATGTGAGGATACGGGATGTTGTCCTGAAGACCTACCTAGGGCGATGGACGATAGGAAGGAGTGGCGGGAGTGGGTCAGGGATATCCTTGCTACCAGCACGGCATGATGATGATATATATATATATATATAGAGAGAGAGAGAGAGAGAGATGAAGAGAGAGACGGAGAGATGAATAGGTAAATGAGATGTTTTAATGACATGTCTTTCTGAATTTCATAAAAATATATAAGTCTTCTTTAGAATGATGACATTCAAATTTAATTATCAAGTTCTTATGATTTTGGCTCATAATTCATGTTTAAATCTATATTGAATAATATTTCTTGATAACTACTTGATATAAATAGTGAATAAAACAGGCTATATATATATATATATATATATATATAGACACACAGACAGACAGAGCGAAGAAGGTAAAGGTAAGCATACACACGGACACATTTAAGTGCTATTCAGTAGTATTAATGCGTGCATATATAGAAGTTTTGTAATAAACAATTACGCACAATATACATAAATTACAAGTGAGTATTTTTGAAAGCTAAGTTTTGCAATTACTAAATAGTCTCTGAATAAATGTATATTAATATATTTTACAATTAAAATCTTCTATACAGCCTATTATCAAGATCAATTTAATTCTACAAGTTCGTTGAAACGAGGAATAAAAACATGGCGATTTATAATACTTGCAAAGATAGCGATGAAAGAACGTTATCAGAAAATTGGTTAAGATTAAACAGTGATCATGACTGTGACTCGAAATAGATCTTTTCTCGAAATATCTGTATGCAAAATGATTTCAGAAATTATCAACAGCTTTGTCGGCTGTAACTATAATATACGCCGGTTGCATCTTTAGATAGAGTTAAGATTTCCCCGCCAAATTCCTGGATATGACCCTAAACCATTTGATCGTTAGTCTTAAATATTTGAGCACTGGGAAATATAGAGTAACTCTTCATTTCACACTGGCCTGGAGTCATAGTACCTGTTAGGTTCCCATCTATGGATCAAATAGAATTCTTCAACTATTCATTTATCTTGAAACTATATATATGTGTACTCTAAATGAGCTCAGGCTCGTTTAAAAATAAGGTTATCAACAAAATATTTGCTGATCTGAGGTGGTAAAACATGTTAAGGCCGTTTCTATTGGTCAAATATTACTGCTTAAACATTTTTTATACTTAAAACCCTTTAAATGTATGCAAATACACGTAATACTTGAAGCGATTCGACTGTGTGAAAACGATGAGCCAAGACTCGTTTAAAAAATTACCCACAAACAATTAATTCAACATCATTCGTATAAGCAAGATTTGCGATTAAATAATCTAAATAGTTGATATGCCGTCAAATAAAAATAACCAAAGATATCCTTTAATTACCTATTCAGTTAAAATCATATATTTATAAACATCGTTTCTCGGCCTTTTGTCTGGCATTCGAACCGGATGGGCGATGGAAACCAAGAGCAGACTCGGGGCCAAACAGGCCCCAAGCTTCGGCTGGGCAACCTTCGGGTGGGCGAGCTGCTTTTCAGACCCCTTGTATAGCACTAGACCTCACGGTCTAGTTCAAGCTATATGCGGGCATACGTGCCCGGACCTAGATTTAGGTCCGTGATACGGATTGACTCATTAGATCCACATTGCACTTGGGTCAATGACTAGCAGGGTTCGAGTCTCGGCTGGTTCCCGACCTTCCCCTCCCCTTTATCCCCACTTTAATCGGCCTTCGGGCTTTTGACCTTGTGTCAAGTCCTGTCTGGTGGGAGGCAGTGACAAATATTATCATATATCTATAAACAGGATTTAGCATTGAATAGCCCACAACAGTTGATATGCTATTAAATCTAAATACCTAACTAAACCAAAAAATAATTAAATAAATTTGCAGTTTAAAATTCTGAAATTAATCACTAAATTATAATTTGATTATTGAAAGCTAACTTCAATTTAATAAAAATAATGAGTGTAACTTCTTCGTTTTCTAACATCTCAAAATCACTATCTCTATTTCGGGAAGAAAATGGAAAAGAATATTGAATATAAGCAAATTAACCTATGAAATTAGGCTTCCATGTGTAACATAGTTACATAGTAAAAACAATATATCTGAAATCCAGTTCAATCCAAACGACTAAACAAAATCTAAGTTTTCTGAATCATTTTACATACTGATCATTCAAGAAAAAAATCTATTTCGAGGCTCAGATTATACAAATTCACTTATGGTAATTCGAACTTATAAGTAACCTGCTAGATTTCAAAAAGTCTACTTTTCTCCGTTAATTTGAAAATATTCATATATATATATATAGTACAATTAAATGGAGACTCAAACTCGGTTAAGCCGTCATAATAAATTTATTTCGGCGGAGAATATAGTTGGTATATTCTCCGTCTCGTCGGATGACTCTTTACATGCTCTGTATTGTCCCAGAGATATGATGCGAATGAGGAGTTACAGTTCGTATTCAGAAGATAAATAGGAAAATTAAAGAAATTAAAAATAAATTAAAAATCAAAAAACAAGGATAGAGATAAGAATAAAACAAAAATAAAAAACATAAAAATAAAAAACAAAAAACCATTCGTTCCTAGGCGCGAGCAGAGGGTGTGAACATATTATATGTTAGAACGATTAAGAAACAGGAGTGGAATTAATCTACTGGTCAGTCTCTTTGATTCTATGTTCTGCCTGTGTGTTCTACTACTTGGCAGGTGTGCTATTCTAAACAGACTCAGATCGTTTAACTAATGGCTATCTCATATATAATATATATTTATTTCTGATATGTCTGTTAATCAGCCCAGCTGTTGTCATCTTAGGTGTTTCTCTAGTTTCAATTAGGATCGAGATACATGAACCAGATAAGGTGGGGACATTCATTATAGTCGTCAAGTGTATTTCTTTAAAAAAATTACCCTAAAATTGGTCAAGGGGAATAAACCACTCTAGAATCCCAGGCCTTATGTTGGATTAATCTTCCTTGTTCATCTGGCCCTTATCTACTTTTGTCTTTCCTTGTCTCGGTGATATCTGCTGTTGTGTTGATCTCTACTATTTACTAATGTTTCTTTATTATTTAAGATAATTTAAATTTTCCTCTATGTCTACATTTAAACACAAGTTCATTTCTCTTGTTCAATAAAAGTTTTCTATTCTTGAAATTGATTATGCTAATTTTTTCGTCTAAGCATAGGTTACATCTACCGTTGAAGCTGTTGGCGGCAGATGAGTGCCTTAATATTTTCCACTTAATTTGTGGAGATAGCCCCTGATCCTTCAGGCCCCAGAAGTATTTCGATAAAGCAGTCTGGTACCTAAGTTTCGGGTTGGAAAATGAGTGTCTATGGCTGTACCATCTTTGCTTCCAGTTTCCCGCGGAGATCCCTATATAGATTCTTTCCCCGTCCCTTTGCTGTTCCATAGGAGAAATGCATGCTTGGTATACGACATTCCTCGTGGTGCAGCGTCCGCCCAAGGGGCATTCTTCCTTATTCCTACAGTTACAAGACTCCCCGTTTGGGTTCCTATCTCTCGTGGTAAGCTCATTGAGTAGCCTCCTATTATGGTTGCTTAGTATATTGTACATGTTTTTTGTGCAGGAGTAGCTAATTTTCACTGTATTTCTGTTAAAAATCCTACTCAATGGGTTGCCTCTATTAAAATGTTTATCTAGTAGGTGTAGAAAGTGTCTACCTATGTTAATGTTTGTGAGCTTACAAAATGGCGGATTGAACCAGACTACTTTTCTATTTCTATTCTTTCCTCGTTTATTTCCGTGACTACTATTATTAACAGTCTCACCTACCTTGAGGGGTGTGTGGCCCCCACTATTATTCTTCCTAGCTCTCGAATTGAGGTCCACCGGGGTTAGGTATTCCAGTCTACCTTGGAATCCACTGTCCTTCAGGGCGTCATCATATCTACTTTTGTTTTCTTCGAACATTTTCTTACCTGAGGACAGCCTGTTAATTCTTTGGTTCACCGCATTGGGTATCTGTCTCAGTACCGATCTTGGGTGGTTTGAGGAGATATTTACGTATCTAGGGGCGGAATCGTTCTTACTAAAGGGTTTGAACGTACCATTATTTAAATTCAATGTGACGTCCAGAAAGTCTACTATTTTTAAATTTGAGGCTATTTGAATTCTAAACCCTAGTAGTTTGAAGGCCCTAATAATTTTCTTTTGTATACTAGCGGTCTTCGGACCGTTACTGTCTGGGATATAAATAATCCCGTCATCTCGGTAAAGTCCAACTTGTTGCGAGTTGACAATACGACCTAGCGTATCTAGGATATAGATCCCCACTAAGTCTGCTACCTGAGCCGAATCGTAGGCCCCCATGGGGACGTCGAAATTGTCTACGTGACTTTTTACCCAGGATCTGCGGTTATCGGATAGGATGGTTTTTCTACTTGCTAGGATAATTTCTATTTCTTCTTCTGTGATCTCTGTATATTCTCTAGCGTGGTTAAGGCTCCTCACTAATAATTCTTTAGTGATGGAAGGGTAGAACTCTATGATGTCGAATTGTACGAAAGTGGATCTCTTTTTATCCTTAATTTTCTTAAACCAATCGATAGTATCCATAGAGTTTTTCCACAAGTTATATTTGTGGCTACTCATCAATCTAGACGTAATCTTCTGTATTACATCTTTAGATACAAGGCCTAGTTCGGTTTTTGTGGGGTTAATTAATCTAGTCTGCTTTTTATCTGGGAAGTTTTTTTTGTGATCCTTAAATAAAATATAGGCACTTCTTTCTTTCAATTTCCCAACTCTATCTATCATATTTACTTTCTGAGCAAACTTAGCTGTGTCCCTGTTGATTTGAGTAGTTGTGTCGCTATGGTCTAGTTTATATGATTCCGTGATTTTATCATTAAGGATTCTCTCATATTCATGTGGACTGACCTGGTATATGTTGTTAGACTTATCAGATCTGACCCAGATTTTCCTTGATTTCCTAATTCGCTCTATGTCCTCTCTCAATTTCGCCTGGAATGAATTTTTAGAGTTCAAGAATTCAATCTTCCGAATTATGCCGAATAGGTCACTCTCGAACTGGTCCAGTCCGCTGTTGCTTGGTGGTGTCCTCTGCGACTTCAATCTTCTTGCGCCGGGTTTTTGTTCCTCTTTTGTGGCTGCAGGGTTGAGATGAAAGTGGGCCTTCCATCGCATCCTCTTGATAAAGTCCACTATTTTATCCGTTAAGGATAGGACAAATTCGTGTTTCCCAGGGAATGGTATGTTCTTCAGGGAGTATTTCGGCGTGAATTTTTCCATTTGCATGTATAACCAGTATCTCCTTTCTTTTTTTAAAACTTATCCACGGAGTGCTCAACTTTTTGCAAATATTCACTGAGAAAGAGATAGAGAGAGTTAAATATAAACAATTTGGAGGCGCATTTATTTTAATGGTTATTGTTTTATGAATTTAGTCACGCAAGTACAAATCCTCAACAATTCCTATACGGTTCACTTTGCAATTCACTTTACCAATGATTTTGGGAGACATGAATCGATCAGTTCTCTCCCTTGCTATGGGTGAATAGTAGTGTGAATTCGGCCTTTCTCCTTGCCAAGCCACCTAATCTCGGAAAATTTTGAATTAAAACCAGCTGTACTATCTGACACGTGGTATAGAATGGGGGTTTGGTAAATACACGAGTATACACACTGACACAGACGCACTCAAACATATACTCAAACAACTAAAACACCGAGACACACAGAAAAAAATATATAATGGTGGACTGAAAATATATATCATCATCATCATCATATCGTGCTGGCAGCACGGATATCCCTGACCCTCTCTCGCCACTCCTCCCTATCGTTCATCGCCCTAGGTAGGTCTTCAGGACAACAACCTGTATCCTCACATAGCTGCTGAATGTACGCTCGTGCTGGTCGTCCTGCTTTTGCGCGGCCGTGTGTGGGGATCCATAAGAGTACATCTCTTATGAGTTCATCTCTGCTTCTCCAGCAATGTCCTGCATGTCTGGTTCGCCTAACTTGAATAGATTTCGTGATAGGGGGCAGGTGTCCGTACAGTTGGTGTCTTGTGGGGTGTTGCTGCCAGGACTTGTTGAGGATTGCACGCAGCATTCTTGTGTAATTGCCATCTAGTTTCTTCTCCAGCCGTTTTGTTAGCGTCCATGTAGTGCATCCATATAGCAGTATCGATGTGACCGCTGCCTGGAAGAAACTGCGTTTCATTTTATCGGTTAGGTCTGATTTCCATATAGTCGATAGCCTATTGATAGCTGTCCATGCTTTCGTTAACCTCGTTTCGATGTCCTTTTCGGTTGATTCGACGCTGCTTCCTAGGTACGTGAATTTGTCTACTAGTTTAAGAGGGGTTCCTTCTAGAGTGGAGATGTCCCCTGTTTGGTTATAGCACATATATTCCGTTTTGTGTGCATTAACATGGAGGCCTATGCTTGCTGCTGCTCGTTCCAGGCTATGCAGAAGTGTTTCGGCTTGGTCAGGTGTATTTGCCAGTATCGCTATGTCATCGGCGTAGTCGGCGTCGGTAATTGTTGTTGCGGGATATCTTCTGCTTCTTTTCTTCGTCAGTTCGAAGCCATTCTCTTTGATTTTGTCAATCGATGTTCTAAGTACGTAGTCTAGACAAATGATAAAGAGATACGGAGCCAGCGTGTCCCCTTGTAGTACTCCTGCTACAATGTCGAAGTATTCTGTGTCTCCATCTGGTGATCGTACTTTTACTTTAGTGTTTCTATAGAGAATCGTTATTGCCGCTACGGTTTCTTTAGGTATGCCGTACGCTAGTAGGATTTGTTCCATCTTTCCTCTGTGAATGGAGTCGAAAGCCTTGGTAAAGTCGACAAATATTAATGTCGCTTGTAGGTTCTTTGCCCGTACACCCTCAAGGATTCTGCGGATGGTTAGTATTTGTGAGGTCGTAGATCTATTTCTTCGGAAGCCATTTTGGTTTTTTCTAAGTATGTTGTCGATTTTGGGTTCTATGCGGTTTCGTAGTAGGGCATTGTAGATTTTGGCAGCTATGGATGTAAGTGTTATGCCTCGGTAGTTTTTGGCTAATCCGAGGTCTCCCTTTTTAGGGAAGGGGAGTATGCATCCCTTCGTCCATCTATCTATCGGATTTTGATTGTATACTGCGTTGCAGTGTCGGAGCAGTATGTCGTCGAATTGTCTGGTCTTCCATACTTCCGGGGGAATTTCGTCCAGTCCTGCAGCTTTCCTATTTTTAATTTTTCTGAGAACCGAGTCGAGTTCTCCTTGTGTGAACGGTCCAAGTTTAATGTCTAATTGTTTGCTAATTATTCTGGTGATTGGTTCATGCGTTATTTTTGGTGGGTTTCCAAGTAAGTTTTCGAAGTGCTGTTTCCACAGTTTTATTCTTTCTTGTTGGTTTGCTGCTTTAAGTTTTGCTTTGGTTGTGTTCTTTCTTCTGCTCACTTCGTTTATTGTTTGCCAGGCAATTCTAGATTGTCTATCTTCTACCGAGTCTCTGATCTTATCTATCTGATTTTGAATGTATTCTGTCTGTTCCTTTATATATATGCCTGCTAATTGATATTGTGCCGTTTTTAGTTTTAAGGCATTTGTGTTTGTTGGGTTTTTTCGATAGTTTTTGGAGGCTGTTTTCACTAGTGCACGTTTTTCTCTCACCGCTAAGGTTTCCCATGGGACTCTATATTTAGTTTTAATTTTTGTTGGAATGCATTTTGCTGCTGCCTCAAGGTGTGCATTGACAAAATTTTCGTATTCGTCGTTTGGTGTACTTTTTTCCGTCTTTTCTTGTAGTGTTTCGAATCTGTTTCTCAATTCTAATACGTATTTATCTCTGACATCTTTGTTGTTTAATAGGGCCCAGTCATAGTGTTTGGTGGTCGCTGTTCGTTTGTCGTTTTTTCGTAGGCTTAACCGTATTTTCGCTGTGACTATTCGGTGATCGGTGGACACACCCTCAAAAGAGGAGTATGCCTCGCAATTCAATGCACTATTCAACGTTATATCTTACGTTATTGATATTTGACCAATAGAATCCCAGCTCTGGAATACCGATGTGAGAATTATCTCGACTGCAAGTGATTTTTGTAAAAATTAACCTCATTTCGTCCTGTGAACATCTTGGTCAGCCTACGAACATTTCAATACGTCCTTGTATACGTGCAGGTAAAATGTGAACTAGAACACTCTCACACACACACACACACACACACACACACACACACACACACACACACACACACATATATATATATATATATATATATATATACTGTGATATGAGTTTAAACTCTGAATTTGTTGTTAGCATTTCATATATCGCTAATACCGAAGGGAAAGATATGAATTCACTAATTCTCCCACGAGCTATAGTGGGAGAATAGTTGGT
Organism: Sepioteuthis lessoniana; assembly: GCA_963585895.1. Taxonomy (NCBI): domain Eukaryota; kingdom Metazoa; phylum Mollusca; class Cephalopoda; order Myopsida; family Loliginidae; genus Sepioteuthis; species Sepioteuthis lessoniana. The sequence continues at coordinate 13,444 of CAUZXS010003469.1, forward strand.
AATAGGTTCAGGAATAGAAAACATCTGCATTTGAACCTGTTTAACTCTTCACAAAAATTGACGTTGTTGGTTCCTGCTCGTTCAAAGGAGTTGTAAATATATCATCATCTGCATCATCATCATCATCATCTCATGCTATCATTATGGATATCCCTGACACTCTCTCGCCCCCTCACTCTATTGTCCATTGCTTCCGTCAGGTCCTCTGAGCAACATCCCTTATCTACACAGAGCTGCTGTATGTAGGCTCGAGCTGGTCACCATGCCTTTGCTCGGTCATGTCAGGGGGTCCACAAGACAACATTATTTATGAGCTCGTCACTACTTCTCCAGCCGTGTCCTGCATATCTGGTCCGTCTAGTTTTGATAGTTTTCGTGATGGGTGGTTGGTGCCGTACAGGTGCTGCTTTGTAGGGTGTCGCCTCCAGGACTCGTTCAATATATACATATATATATATATATATATATATATATATATATGTATATCCACTTATATACACACACGCTGATAGATAGATAGATAGATAGATAGATAGATAGATAGATAAGCTAAGAAACAGTTGCTGGCACTGAAAATGGAATCACGACGAGGTCAATTTTTGGATATAGTTATTTGCAATTGATTTGCAGATAAACACAGGAGAAATGTATCATTCCCCGTTTTCTCCTGGTGACTATAGATACTCTTGGAACTATATGTCTGGAATAGTAACTAAATTAAAAGGATGAATCCCAATTAAACCCCAAAACCACGCATCATTGACCAGTCCGTCAAGAAAGGTTTATCACGCCCCATCGGTTATTCGACTAGAAGGCAGTACTAAAAAATATATAATGAGAAGATATATATATATATATATATATATATATATATATATATATATATTTGTGTGTGTGTGTGTGTGTGCGTGTGTGTGTGTGTGTGTATGTGTGTTTATATGTGTGCTTGTGTGTGGGTATATATATATATTTATATATTCACATGTTTAATTATTTCAATTGAGTAGAAACTATGGAGAAATGCTTGATATAGTGCATAAGTAAATAGCTATTTACTAAGCTTATCTCCGATATGGCACAAGCCCAGAAGTATATCTTTATAATGTTTTACACTCAAACTCACAAACAATGGTCTGTTCATCTAGTCTTTTAATAATCATATTTTTGGCTAATATATATATATATATATATATATATATATATATATATATATATATATATATAGTCGGGTTACCCTCGACTATGGTCGCCAACTTTACTTACTTTATTTCGTTCTTTTTTGTACACTGGTGCTGTGCAACTATAAAATCGATCGTTAACCGAATGTAAAATTTTACTTTGAAATATTTACAAATTAAATCTTAAACGTAGGTAATATTGAAACGTTATGTTAAACGTATTAAGATGGTTGTTCCATTTAAAAACTTTTTAATGATCGGTATGAATTAAAACATATATATATATATATATATATATATATATATATATATATGTGTGTGTATGACAAATATAGAAAAAACAGAATACGTGGTGCATTCAATAACTGTCAAGACCTTTTTAACAGGCATTTAAAATTGTTGTAGACTCTTGAAAATTCAGTATTTTATTGTTATACATCTTATGAGATGACTGACTAATTTTTATGATTTCAGATTCAAATGAACAGCTACTGCAGGAATTGGAATACACCCTGATTGTCACAGCTGGCGAATTTCAAAAATGCAATCTTGATGTGAGGACACTTTAGAAGAACGATATGCAATAAAACTCTGTTTTAAACTTGGAAAAATGGCACAGAAATATATGGAATACTTCTGTCTCCTTTTCGACAATCTTGCATGAATTGTGCAACAGTTTTCGAGTGTCATAAGAGATTCAATGAAGGCAGAGAGTCTGTGACGGATGATTAGAGATGTGGCAGGACTAAAGAAGTCAGAACACCAGAGTTGATTGGCCAAAGGGTTAGGGTTAGGGTTACTATGTTGATGTTTTAAGGAAGTTCAGGAAGCGATTCCTAGGGAAGAGGCCAGCACTCAAATTGGGTCAGTGGCATTTCCACCAGGACAATACACCAGTCCACAACACCATCGTTGTCACAGACTATTTGACCAAGATGGGTATCAAGACAGTTCTTCAACCTCCCTATAGTCCAGACCTTGCTCCCTGTGACTTTTTGTTATTCCCTAAGCTCAGAGGCTGTCGTTATGAGACAATTGAGGAGATGAAAGAGGCTGTGATGAAGGTCATTGTCACGCTCATACAAGATGACTTCCATGGGGCCCTCCATAAGTTGTTGGAACGGTACAACAAGTGCATTGCAGATTACTTCGAAGGGGACTAGAGTTTTATGTGGGTACTATCAATAAAAGTGCCCATACGAGAAAAAAGTCTGGAAAATTTAAGTTAACACTCGTTCTATGTTTTTCAATCTATCCTCTTTCTTAGGTAAATTAGTTTTAAATAGCTACAACATGTCAAATTGTAATTAATTATTTCTTCTCATATATTTATATTTCCTTGAACCCCATTAAATTCAGTTCAGATTTATTCCATATTTTATTCTCTTGTATATACTCACAAACAATGTGTTCTTAAATTGTTTCTTTTATTTCCACTTTTTCCAAAAAGTATTCTAATAATCAATATTTTTATGCTCTTCCCTTATATCTCTCAGAAATCCAACTAATTTCAAATACCGTTCAATATGCCAATTACCTAATAATATTTTTTTTTTAAAATAGAACACTATATGTACATTTATGAGTACTTATTTATATACACTTTTTTCTTCAGTTATTTCAACGAACAGCCATCACTGTTTAAATAACAATTTTCCTGATCTTACAGCCCCGAAGAAAGTTATTAAAACCAAATTTTTAACACTGTCTTTGATAAATTAATGAAATTTGGTTTATTTTATTTTTCAACTTTCTTCAAACTGTCACATTTAATTCCACATTTACTTATATATATATATAGACTTTCTGACAAAATTTTCTTGAAGATGATTTTTGTTGAAATGTGTGTAGCAAACTTCTCTACCTCTATTTCATTTGTTTCTCTAAACGAGTTTTTACAGTATTTGTCGTTTTGTGACTTCATTTTTTCTTTTTCTTTTCCTTTTCTCCGTCATCATCAGTATTGTGACTCTTAGTGTTTTTCCCTTTTCCTTTTTCCAAGGACCTAGATTCTTTTTATTATATATATATATATATATATATCTATATATATATATGTGTGTGTGTGTGTGTGTGTGTGTGTGTGTGTGTGTGTGTGTGTGTGTGTGTGTGTGTAAAGGGAACTATGAAAAATAAAGTTAAAATATATAATTTAAAATTACTTGGCTCGATTTCTTGAAACTTGTTAATTGACATTCTCATATCTCAATTCAAATATTTTTTCCCCAATTAAAATTCTACTTGATGAAATCCTTATCCCTGCGGAAATATCCCCCTACCCATGGACCCATTTCTTTATGTAGAAGAGCGTTATTCGAACATAGAATTTTTTTTTGTATTGAAAATAAGTCAGTTAATGTTTGTTTGTTGGGTCAATTTTACTGTGATATTTAACGCACTAATATTATATGGAAGTTTTTGTCTTACCTCGTTAGCTCCTAAATGATAAAAAAAGGATTTCCGTTCATTTCTAAAATTTACTCTTTGAAAATTACGTTCAAAATAGGATAATATTGAAGACTCTAGCTCTATCTGCAGAATGGCCGGGCAAAATTTTCATCATATGCCGTAGCAGAATAAATGATTCCCAATTGAATAGATCTGACTGATTATGTTGTCGAAAGTTTGTTGTCTTTTTACAATAAGGTTGTTTTTTTCATAAAGAATTGATTTTACTCTCTCATCATTGATTTTATATTGAGAAATGGAAATGCAGTTAAATGTTCTCTTCATTTAACAATATCCAGTAAAAATGTTTTCCCTTTAAAGTATGAATCTATTAGACTTCATTTATTACCTTTAACTGAACTCACAAAATTCATTGAATAAAATGGCCAAAAATACATTAAATTTTTGCCCTTTGGTGTTGCCATTAAATCGTTGCAATATTTCTATTATATTCATTGTGGTCCATGTGGTAGACGGTTTTCATCATAGGAAGTATATTCAGTAATCAGAACTTTGATAGTTGAACCCTTAATAAGGCTGTTTGCATAGGGTATAAAAATGTAAAACAAACGGACGCGGCAGCTGCTGCTGTTGCAACATAAATACCTTAAAAATTCCCTTAGCCAACGTGGTACGCTTGTTGGCCGTGCGGTCTGAGACTTAGTCTAACGTAAATTTGGATGGATTTCGATCCCGGCTTCGAGCATCCTATGTGTCAAGCCAGCCTGAAAAGTTCTGATAGAACGAAACAGTCTGTCTGTGGATGACAATATATATATATATATATATATAGAGCTAATACCCTTGGGTGAATTGTTGGACGTAACCTACAGGTGAAAAGATCAATAGCTGCTTGAGGTGGGTGCTCTTGAATGTGCATAAAATCTCGTTTAGTTACTCGACCCAATTACGTCATCACTGGGGAGACTCGATGAGAACAATTGGAAGTGAGACAACACAAAAGCAAGTCATAAATATTAGTGCTCTGTAAAACTGCAACCACTCCAGTTGAGATGCAGACGTTTATGAAGAGGAACAGCTGTTTTCTCTATTGACTGGTAAATCCATTCTACATTGACCGCTTTGAAGAATAGCCTCAGAAATAAAACGTATATTTCAATAAAAAAAATATTAATTGTTAACGGAGAGTTTTTATGGTCTTTGAGTTGCCAACACCCCACTATCATGCTCCAAGGAACCACCCTGACCGTCAGAAGAAGTTACAGATATAGTGTGTCATCCTTCATCTTAGGATCTTTCAAACACAACGTGGGTACGGAGGGAGTTGATAAACTAACTATCCGGAAAAAACATGACGTAGTCACGGAAGCAAGGCCACAATAAAGAACTGTGACACGTGAGAAAGTTTCTGCAAACACATGTTAGTTCTTTGTAGCTGAAATCAAGAGAAAACATCTTAATTTTTAAAAGTTTCTTCAGAAAATTTCACGACACTCACAATACAACATTTTTAAACGCCCGTCCAAGATGTGGCCATATCAATACTACTGAATAGTTGCCCCACTTGTACTATGACGAAACACTTTGGAAAAAGCTAGATAAAAACTACACAAGAACGCTACGTGCTATTTTGAAAAATCCTAGAAGCTGCAACCCACAAAATTTATCTCATTGAATAAACTATACAAAACGAATAAGAAATGCTGTGCACTTTTGGTTAAGTAAAAACAAACTCACGAGTGAAATTCTCCAATGGACCCATGTACACACCAGTGATGGCCGACCAGTAGATAATTGCATGAATCAGCTCTGTGCGGACAGTGGATGCAGTCTTGATGATTTGCCAGTAGTGATAGATGATAGGGACGTATAATGTGAGGGAGATCAAAGAGACTGTAGTATCAGATCATCTTGATTATGAAATGCTTTAGTAATGGGATAAAGGTTTGTACCATGTATGAGGCCGCTTATCTAAATGAGTCCTGTCTGTAGGGCCAAGAATACACTGACTGTACTCCCGACTGAGAGATAAGATTCCGCTAAAAAAAAACAAAAACATTTATATCTTGAATACGACACTAAAATTTATCTCATGGTGAGGCTCCAGTTTTTAAGATCTGATGAGAGTGGAATGCTTCTTCATTGATATTAATTACTGTTTAAATCTGACCCAGACTTGTTGTAACCGTAATTGTCACACCTATAGGTCAAATAGATTTTTTTTTTTTCTAAATCATTTTTTTTTGATGAGGCCACAATCGACTTCGTGACTAACTTTCTAAATTGTATCATCGTAATATCTATTCGATAGGAATACGGGAAACCATATGAATACAAATAGATTGTTATTATCAAATAAAACTATTAATTTTTATGATACTTGAAACCCAAGCATTATTAATTACTTGAAACCATATAAATACGTGCAAATTATAGTATTTAGATTAGATTACCCGGGACCATAAAACTGCGTGTAAACGAATGATCATTATTCAATAGAAATATTATCTGAAAACATAATCTTGTGAATAAATTATTAGTATACAATATAAATTCAATCGAAATGAAGACCTTTACATTAGTCAATATTGTTGGTGCCTGACGGAAGAACCTTTTGTACAAATTACCACTATGTTCTGAAATGTTCCTGGTAGATTATTACAGTAAATTATAAACCATCAGTCAGCGGGACTGAGAACATATTGAACGTATACCCTGAAGAGGATAAGGAACTTCTCTCCAAAAAGAATATCCAGAGTAGGTCACTAAACTGTATCTGATAACGATGATCCTATAATGAACACTGCTAAGTGTAGTTAACCCTTTCATTGCCATTACTACCAGGTTCACTCTGAGATATAGAGTTAATACATGTTTGCGTTCCATCAATTGGTCAAATAGATATATTTAAAAGTTACTCATATCTAATAGGAATGCTGTAAAAACTTTAAGGATTGTAAACCTGTAAATTAGGGGAAATGTTATTTATCAAAATAGAAGATTCAATCGATTTGGATTTTAGAAGAATAAGATAGTAGGTTACAAATGTATAGGTTGGCGGAATGGATATTTGACATGAAGTATTGATCAGGAATTTGGTATTTCTACAAGATAGAATTTGTCAAAGTTATTATTTGATGAGAAAGGAAAAGTAGACATGTTGTTCTTAATTTTAATAGATTCTTTATGCTTTAAAAAACCCGATGATGCGAACATTGGAGACAGGAATTCAGATTAAGGCCATAGTCTTTAATCAGTCCGGTGACTTCCTGGGAATAAACATTTGAAATAATATTTTTTAAGTTTCGAAAATGGATAATTTTCTTTGAAACATTTTCTGATGCCATAAAACGTCAGCATAAAAATAGTATTAATTTCGAATCGGAAAAATACCGCCCCTTTTTGGTGATATTGAGAGAAAATGCTTTTATAAGATACTTTGAGTGTCCAGCCAGAGATGAGCAGAAAGTACTACAAAATTTCACGTCGTTCTGGGCTCTGGCCTTGTGCCAGACTGCCAGCGTTGAGAGGCAGATAACAACAATGTTACATGCCGTTCGGATGTGATGTAGTCTTACTGATAGACAATCTTATAAAGAAGCAGAGAAACAGTGAGGTAATGCGACACCTTGAGATAACCACGTGCCAGACTTGTGAAAGTAGAAAAACGAAGTGAAGACTGAGATAATGCGACACCTTGAAGTAGCCTCGTGCCAAACCTGCGGAGATAGAAAAGTGAAGAGAAATAGATTTAATATGATACCGCAAGAGGGACATATACCAGACTGTCCTTGGTATACAAAGCGAACAAAACCTTTCCTTCTACAACACTTTGAAAGAAGCAAAGACAGCCTATCATACTACAACATTTTGAAAAAGCAAAGGAAACTTAATCTACCATACTGTGAAAGAAGAGAAGAAGCCTAACTCCAAAATCTTGAAATAATTGTAAATACTGCGAAAAGTAAACATACCGCAAATTAAGATTGCCTTATGCTAGACTAGAAAGGGATAATAGAAAAGTCTAAAACCTCATACGATAAATTAAAAGGTTTGTTCTTGACTTTAAAGGCCGAAGAATCGATTTATTGCTAATTTGTTAACTAAGTCTCTGACTACAACTCACCCACTTCTGGTATGGGTGAATATAGGAATACATGTACAATTTTTAAAGATATTTTCTTTTCCTGAATGTTATTATTTTTTGAGCTGTGTTTTGTTCTTTGTTGGCGTCGACTGTTTTTTTTGTTTTGGGCTCTCTTAATTGTGTCATCTCATTCGTCTACTCTTCGACCGGTGACTCCGATGAGCGAATGATCTGCTATCAGGATAAAAAAAAACACACACACACACACGCAAAATGTGGGCAGCTAGTGGATTAGTCGTGTCATCCGAAGACATAAGCGATCAGCGGAACAGTCAGCGGATGGATTGCCGAATCACCCAATAGTTTGGTGAATAGTTGCTGTAATTTTTCATTTAGGATTTTTATTATTTATATCTAAACATATATCTGAGCGTCAAGAAAAATATTATTAGATCGATATAATTACTTGAAACTATGGAACCGTATGTAAATCATATTTATTAGAAATGAATAATTGATATCATTTAATTGTATACGAAGCAAAACAATCATTAGATACAACTACACTAGAATGTAAATATAAATGAATAATAGACACTATTCTCGAGCTTCTTACCATATAATTAGTTTAAATGGGTTGGTATGATGGTAAAATCAATCAATCGGTGTGAATGATGGAAAAATCTCGATTCACAGGATTGATTGATTGATTGATTGATTAATTTTAACGATATGTCAACCTGTCAGAGCTCATTTAAACCCAAAGTTTAGGGATTTACACTCATTTTACGTTTAAAATTTTTTGTTTAGTTATTATTTAAGAGGATATGTATTTCAATCACACGGTTCTTTGAAATACTAACAGTTTTTATAGAGATCTATTTGACCATGGCAAGGATCGTAACAGGGAATAATCACAATGGAGGTTTACTTCTCAGTCCACTGATTTCTAGAACTACAGTCCTCATCATACCCACCTTTTTTAGGGAGCATTTACTTATCTACAGAAGATAGATAACAGCGTATTCTATGTCCCGCCGACTGGGTGAGTTGTGAAATTGAATCGAACACTCCCTTGGTCGATTAAATGTATTTAAATATATTATCGATATTTACCAACCCCTCTGTTCGGGTAGGATATGGCACAAAGTCAATTTTAAGCGGAGTTTAACAGGTTTGAATTCACAGTTTTCCCTCTCCTAGACTAGTTGACTCACCAAGGCTGAAGAACCCAGTCTATTCTACTATTTGCCCATAGCTGGAGGGAGAATAATTGGATTCATACCTTTCCCAAGGGTATTAGTGCTATGTGAAATGCAATCAGTCTCGTCTAAGATTTGAACTCGTGTCGCCGTGTCCATTTCCTACGACAATAACCATTACACCATGGGCACCTCCCGATTATTTGAATATATTATCATTACTGATGTGGACCCAAAGTCGGTACACAGAAGGAAAAAACGGAACACGGTTTAGAGGTAAGAAAATTATATTTACAAAAGTTACTAACGATATTGTTAGCTGCTGCTACTGCTACCATACTACTCCCATTTAAAGATATTACTACGCTTTTAATATAGTGCTGGAAGAGTCCATGATGCAGGTAAGTTTCGGTCTCACAACAGTTACATAAATTTTATATGAAACTTTTATTTACTACTTCTCCGTATGGTTACTATGAAGCATCACATTAATGTTTCATTTATATATTTCAAAGCAAGACGATATAAAGTAGCTATAATTCTTATATTTATATATGTATCGCAGCATAGGATCAAATCACACTAAAACAACCATTTTGCATCAGATCAATGAAATTGTACAGACGTGAACATGTGAAGTTCTTAGATTTATTAATTATTTTTATTCCTCCTAGAACATCCCTATTTTGTTTATCTTTTCCGCCCCCCCCCTAAAAAAAACAAAAACGAACAAACAAAAAATACACCCTTTTCAGGGAACATATGTTCTATTAATACAATATCTACATAAAGATCAAATTATCTGTATTAATTCATCTGATAGTTCACAAAAATGCACGCTTGAATTATTTTTCATACTAGTTTTCTATTTTTCATACTATTTTTCCACACAATGAACTTGTCCATTTGCCATATATAGCAGTAGCTACTAATACCAGAGCAGACTAGAATGTGAAGAGCAGCTTCTTATAGGAATAGTATTAGAGCGTTGGAGACAGGAGATTGCACTAGATCACCTTACTTGCTACCGTAATAACGGAAGCCAATACTATCGTTGGACTATATCTTTATTCTGTATTCAATAATCCCATGTTCTTGTCTACTAATAGTGACTCAATTGTATATAATTTTTCCTGAAAATATATCTCTATTTCCTCTCATATCGTGGTTTGTCCTTTATTTAATATTACAAGCGTTCACTAACCAGAACGCAACATTTTCTGAAAACATCCAATTTAATCTAAAATTCTTCAATGCTATTGCTGCTTTAGGCTGGTTTTTCCAAAAAGACATTTGGGATGTCCTCGTGATGAAATGATTAAAGTGGTGGACTGCAGAATCGTAGTAAGCGTGTCCGAACTCCAGTCGCGCTATTACGTTCACTTTCGGACAAATACCCTTGGGGAAAGGTATGAATCCCCTTATTCTCCCAGCTATGGGTAAAATAGTACCACTACTGTTCTTCTAGAAGAATGGCTTTGGCATTAAATAATCCACGAAGGTTGATAATCCATTAAACCAAACCAAACCAAACCAAGAAATATTCAAAATAAATTCAATTGCTTTTAGAAACCTAGTTTTGTAATCAGTCTTAACGGTAAATTTCCAGCTTGATAAGAAATTTTGAAAGGATGCCTACCATTTGAATTTGAGATAATTATTTTGCAATTTTCATTTAAATCAGCTGTCAGTGTTCTTTCTTTTGAACTTTAAAAAAATATTTATATCTTGATATCTGCCTTTAATTGATTAATTTTAACGGTGTGTCAATCTGTCTAGGGTTATATTGTGTCTTGATATAATATCTAGTTGTTAGGGAAACCAGTTCATAGTATGTAAATATTTACATTTGTATTTTAGTTGTAGAAGGAATTTTTTTGTTTTCTTTTGGTTCATATATCTTATGGACCCCCACACATGGCCGAGCAAAAGCAGGATGACCAGCACGAACATACATTCAGCAACTATGTGAGGATACGGGATGTAGTCCAGAAGACCTGCCAGAAGCGATGAACGATAGGGAAAAGTGGCGAGAGAGTGTCAGGGATATCCGTGCTACCAGCAAGACATGATGATGATGATGATGATGATGATGATGATGATGGTGGTGATGATTTGTTTATGTGAGATATTTTCACAGAGGAAGAAACCGTGATCATTCACTAAAAAGCAAACCAATATTGCTCTGCGAAGATAGAAATGAATAAGATATATTTTTATTTTAGTGATGATAACCATATTTACCAACCCCTCCGCTCGGGTAGGATATGACACAAGGTCAGTTTTTAAGCGGAGTTTAATAGGTTTGAATTCACAGTTTTCCTTCTCCTAGACTAGTTGTCTCACAAAGGCTGAAGAACCCAGTCTGCCCTTCTATTTACCCATAACTGGAGGGAAAATAATTGGATTCATACCTTTTCCAAGGGTATTAGCGCTATGTGAAATGCCATCAGTCTCGTCCAGGATTTGAACTCGTGTCGCCGTGTCCATTTCCTACGACAATAACCATTACACCACGTATGTGATGATAACAATTGAACAGTAGCCCTTGGAGTTTTGAGCCGATATTATTCTTCCCGGGGGTTTTATTCGATGGTTCCGGTTTGAAGGCAATTAATTAAACCGCGTTTATTTGAATCGGGTCTACTGAGTTGAGAAGCGTGGACTGCCAAAATGTCGTCTCAATTAAACCGATAAAAAAGTGTCATTATGTGTAGCACGTACAGACACTTCAGAATTGGTGGTTGAAACAGACAAATAAGCAAGAACAAATACAACAACCAAACATATGTCATTATCAAGTGAAGGGACGAATACTTCACTTCCAGTATTAGTCAAGCCTTCTTAAATACCGTTCAGTCATTTTATTTTTTTCAATTCTTCATTTTTTAACACGTCCTCCTCGTGTTTTCCATTCTAATTACTTCTTTATTTTTTTAGCCAATTTCTTCGTTTTAAGGATTTTTTTCCCTTCATTCATTTCTCTTTATCTTCTATTTTCTCTCTCTCATTTTATAGCATCTATTTTTTAAAATTTTTATCTGTCTCTGTCTTCATTCTCTCACTTATTTATTAAATTTTGTTCTCTCGTTTTCTTTAAGTCTATTATCTCATTCTGCTTTATATTTTCATTTTTATTTCCTTTTTCTTTTGTCTCCTTTATTTCCTTCTATTTATCTCGCTTTTCCTGCCTTTCTCTCTTTTTAATTATAATTAATACTTTCTTCTTCCTTTCTAAGTTTATTTCTTTATCGATGTCTTTCTTTCTTTCTTTCTTTCTTTCTTTCTTTCTTCATGCCTACATATATACATAGATATGTTGTTTTTATCGTTTTCTTTCATTTTCTGTCTGGCTCTGATTTTTCACTGACATTATTTTTCTTGATTTTCTTTTCTTTCATTTGCATATATATATATATATATATATATATATATATATATATATATATATATATATATATATATAGATAGATAGATAGATAGATAGATAGATAGATATATTGTTTTTATTTTTCTCATTAAATTTCTCTCTGTGTCTAAAACTTTTCACGGTTGTCTTTTTATCTTCATTCTCTTATTATTTGCCCCCCCCCCATATATATATATATATATATATATATATATATATATATATATATATTGTGGATGACTATATATATATATATATATATATATATATATATGGCGGGCAAATAATAAGAGGATGAATATAACAAGACAACCGTGAAAAATTTTAGACACAGAGAGAAATTGGATGTCAAAAATAAAAACAATATATATATATATATATATATATATATATATATATATATATATATATATATATATATAGATACATATATATATAGATAGATACATATATATATATATATATATATATATATATACATACATACATACATACATATATATATATATATATATATATATATATATATATATATATATATATATATAGGTATTAGTTAATTTTTCTTCAGTTCACGTTTCTTTTTTCGTTTCCTTTACTTCTCTCTCTCTATATTTTCAATCTTGTTTTATTCTTTTTTATTTGTTTATTCTTTTCATATTTCTTTTTCTCGCTCCAACTCTTCTTCTTCTTCTTCTTCTTCTTCTTCTTCTTCTTCTTCTTCTTCTTCTTCTTCTTCTTCTTCTTTCTTTCTGTTTTTTTTTTGTTTTACATTCTTTAACTCCTTTTCCGTCTCCCATCATTTTCTTTTTCCATCTTCCACTTTTCCTCAACATTTTCACACCAATTAAGACATAAACTATTTTGAACATATTTTCTTTTCTTTATTCATATTCATCCTGTTATACATTCAAATAATTCAAACATTTCACTTTTTCTTTTCTTTTACATATCTTATACATTTTCTCCTTTCTTTTTTTTTTTCTGCTTTGTTTTTTTTTTTTAAATTATTTCTTGCACAATATTTTGTCTTTTCATGAGATAGGAATTTTCTTCCTAAAAGTGTTCGTTGGGTCAATTATTTGTTCAAATAACATCCGCTTGTTGGTTCCACGAAAAGTCCGAATTTAGTCCCGAAAAGATTAAATTTACTTTTTTCTTTCATTACCGACCGCTGGGTTTTTCTTGAATGAAGAAAGAGAGTGAGAGTAAAGACTTTTTTTGGGTGGAAATGCGACGTCAATAACGACAAAGAAAACGTAGGGCATATAACAAAATCTAAAACGAAGTGGGAATGGAAGCACTTGTCTTAATTAAATTCACGGAATTTGTAATTATTTGGCAATATGTAGCGGTCGTTGCTTCGTCGATGCGTTGATTCTATGGTCAAACATTTTCTTTCATTTCGTTTTTAAACTGTGATTCAATGACGAGTATTAATAGGAAAAGTGGAAGCAGAAATCAACCAAGATAATTTCTTTCTAAACATCGTTCTTTTGCAACTGTTCTGTTGCATGACAAGGTTGACAAAGGTTGTAATAGATTTTTTGTTCACTTAAGACTGTAAGGAAATTTTGACTTATCCATGTTTACACTCATTGAATGGTAATTGGACGGAACAGGGATACAATGATTATATTTGATTGTGTAAGAAATTCCGATTAAATTGCAAATCATTTATTCAGTTTATATTTTCATCATCGTTATCTTTCGAAGATCGTTTGGATTCTTAGTTTTAATGACATATAAACTTTCGTGAAGAATTTAATGCTAAATAGAGAGATAGTTGGCAACCGTAGACGAAAGTGACACAAAGGCTACTTTTTTTCATAAGTGACACACCATGGTGTAAGGAAACACGCTTCCCCCTTACTCTGAATTGCTACACTTACTGGTCACTTAGCCTTGTGGGTAGAATATTTGCTAATAGAACTGGACACCTGGGTTATATACAAGGTGGAGTCATAACAAACACTCAAAAATAATATTGATGCCACCTTGGTAAACACTTAGAATTATAAGACTGGGATCAAGGGTAAAGTAGAGCAATCCAGGAAAAGGGGTTGCTCCCTCTCCTACATCTTGGTGTAGTAGCCATTGTAAAGGGTGTCTTCGGGGGGGGCATTAACTGCGGTCGCCAAATTTACTGACTAGATACGATAAGCTTCCAGACATTTTTCTTATGGGCATTTAAAATTGTCGTGGACTCTTGAAAATTAACTATGTTATTGCTATAAATCTTTTGAGATGACTGACCAATTTTTTTTTATTTCAGGTTCAAATGAACAGGTACAGCAGCAATTGGAATACACCCAACTTAAGCTTGATTGTCACAGCTGGTGAATTTCAAAAATGCAATCTGGATGTGAGGACACTTTAGAAGAACGATATGCAATAAAATTCTATTTTAAACTTTAAAAAATGGCACAGAAACGTATGGAATGCTTCAGACTGATTTTGAAGCATCTTGCATGAATGGAACATCAGTTTTCGAGTGGTATAAGAGATTCAAGGAAGGCAGGGAGTCTGTGAGGGGTGATGAGAGGTGTGGCAGGTGTAAGGAAGTCAATATACCAGAGTTGATTGGCCAGAGGGTTAGGATTAGGGTTACTATGTTGAGGTTTTAAGGGAATTCAGGAAGAGATTCACGGGGAAGATGCCATCACTCTTCGAATCGGGTCAGTGGTATTTCCACCAGGACAATATACCAGTCCACAACTCCATCCTTGTCACAGACTACTTGACCAAGATTCGCTTTAAGACAGTTCCTCAGACTCCCTATAGTCTAGACCTTGCTCACTGTGACTTTTGGTTATTCCCTAAGCTCACAGGCTGTCGTTATGAG
Organism: Sepioteuthis lessoniana; assembly: GCA_963585895.1. Classification (NCBI taxonomy): domain Eukaryota; kingdom Metazoa; phylum Mollusca; class Cephalopoda; order Myopsida; family Loliginidae; genus Sepioteuthis; species Sepioteuthis lessoniana. The sequence goes on from CAUZXS010003469.1 coordinate 28,574, forward strand.
ACAACTGAGGTGATGAAAGAGGCTGTGACGAAGGTCATTGACACGCCCACAAAAGAGGACTTCAATGGGGCCTTTTAGAAGTTGTTGGAGCGGTACAACAAGTGCATTGTAGCCAGAGGAGATTACTTCGAAGGGCACTAGAGTTTCTTGTGTGTAATATCAATAAAAGTGCCCGTACGAAAAAGTCTGGAAACTTATCGTATGCACCTCGTAGATAGATAGAGAGATGTGATCGAAGATAGGTTTGGTTTGGGTTTGTTTTTTTTTTTTGTTGTTGTTTAGCGGGATATCAAATATTTTGTGTTATTTAATTCTGATTTTTTTTTGTTTTTTTGTTAAAGAACAGCAATGATGATATTTAGCATAAAAGTGGGATATAAGTGGATTCATACCTTTCCCTACAGTATTAGTCTTATAGTAGACAAAATAGTGTCTAGAGTTCGATCTCACTTACTTCGAGGACACAGTTCAACACTTTAACCATTATGTGAATGGAACTCCTCTGTGATAATAGATAAAAACGAACTGTTAGAACCTGCTAAGGTCAAAATTATAGGTCAAATAAATATGTTCAAAAATTATATAGATGATATAGGACCACGTGAAAAAGATCAACTACGCAAATATATAACTATGAATGTACAATGAACATAGTTCCCTAACTTTTCGACTCAAAATAACCAAAGACAGAGTGACGTGACGTTGAAATTATTAAATCTTCATTTACTTTCAAAGTTATTTTTAATTCTCTTCCCTTTTTGTATTTGTTTCTTTGTACGTAATTTATTGTTTTACTCAAAAATTACATGTTTCTTTTACTTCTATTTTATTTTCCTTTATGTTTTTCTGTTTTTTCTGTTTTTGTTCTCTTAAGGTAAACACTAATAATGAGTGAGGAATGACTATTAACAAAATTCTGTTGAATAAAATTCGGATTTTAAAAATGGTTGTTACATCAACAAAACTTGTAGTTTCAGCTAAAATACACATGCTTTTATTTAAATTACAAAAACCTACAATTATATTTGAAACAACTAACAAATAAACTGAGATGAAATGATAGATGGACCTAGCAATTCAAAGTTGTAATTTTTAGATGATTTTCATTTTGAAAGTCTGATAATTCTTTTATTTACTTGATAATATTTAATTACTTGATACGGTTATTTTATCCCAAAAGGTGATGGAATTGCATTCATTGTATCGTAATATATGTTTTCGTTTTTTTTTTTTTTAAGTAAGAGTTCTTTTTCTTTTGTACACGCTCTTATCAAACACGAATAATCTTTATAAAAATCTGTTGGACCAATATTTTGGACCCGATCAACCACTTTGGAACATACAACAATTTAACAGAATTCAATACAGGTAAGCGTATCTAATTTATTTGCACCTTCTTCCCGAGTTTGAACTTTAATCTCTGGTAAAATCCAGAATGCTGATCTCGGCTGATTCTTCTAACTTAAGAAGATTAACACTGGTGCCTCGAGTAAAGTAATGGTTTGCGAGCCTGTCAAAGAGTAGCGAGTTCAGTTCTACTTTGGTTTTCAATCATTCTAACCTTACATTAAACTATTCATCGCTGATCAAAGTAATACTTTCTACGCTTCAATCCTTGTTTCTAATAGCCATTACGCTACAGACATTACACAATCTGAGTTGATAAACCCAGCTTGTGTAATTTTCCTAGCGTAATGGCTAAATTGATGGACTGTGGTCTCGAAGTAAGCGAGTACGAACTCCAGTCGTGGTATTACGTTTATTTTAACCTTGACACCCTTATGAAAGGAATGAACCTCCTGATTACTGCCAGCTATTGGCTAAATATTATCACTGCGATTTTCCTAAGAATAAAGTTTTAGCATTAGACTGTTTATATACCATTATACAATTTTGAGAAATAGTGTCCGGTAAATAAGGACATGCGTTGTCTAATGTTTACTTTATTTTGAGAAGTTGTCTATTTGAATTTTTTTTGTACATGATCGTATCGAATCCAAACATTCTAAAACAGATCTATTTGACTTATAAATGGGGCACAGACATTAACTATCAACCTGGGTCAGAGTAGTTCTGTAAGTTATTGCAATGAAGGTGTACTCGACACAAACCAGATACCAAGACTTGGAACCCCATCATCAGATGCAATTTAATAAAATCCCTTGAACACCCATTTTTTTTTTAGGATTTTACCTCCAGATTACGTTGTAGCATGATACAGTCAGCGTTATAAGTATATTTTATATTATAGGTCCAAACGGTCGAATGGATTCCTTTGAAAAAGCTTATATTTCTTTCGTTTCTATTCGAGTCAAAAGTTTTGCAACATTTTAAGCTATTTCCTCTTTCAATTCTTTTAATGTTTGTTCCAAAGTCTTATCTATTGGAATTGTCAATTAATGGTGCATTATGAAATTCCAAAGTCTCCTGAAAACGTACGAGTTATTGACCTTTGTTGTTGTTCAGCTATCTTAATGAAGTTTTCAGCTTCCACAACAGAAGGTCTCCCTGATTCTGGTTTATCATAGAGGCTGGCGTTATCTTCCTTGAAACAGCTAAAAAAAGATTTGGCTACACGTTCGGTGACAGTTCTTAGGCCTCCCACGTCCTTTAAAAATTGCCTCAGCTCTCGTACTCATTTGTCGTGATAACAATTTTTCACGACTCATCATCGAAAGCGTATAATAAAGAATAAATAATTAATGTTTAAATGTTATATATCAACGTAAATATTAAATAAATAAACAACGATAGGACAACAAATAATAACAAATCAATTATATGAAAACGTTTGGTTTGGTTTGATTTTATGGCATATCAATCATTCTTGATGTAATCAATATTAATACATGAAACACAGCTATTTTAAACAGTTTAGTTTAGCATAAGCACACTGTTTAAATTTTTAAAAAAATCAAGTTATTCAGTTTAATCAAGAAAGTTAAATGGTTCCAAGTATTATTTGCATCAGTAACAATTCAATTAAACATTAGTCCTTTTTACACACAGTTTAATTTTTAAAAAATAGTTCTCTTTCAAACAATTCAGTTTAGCATAAGCACAGAGTTTAGTTTTATTTGACCCATAGAGACGAGCCTATCAGGTGGTACCACTCCGGGCCAGAGAGGACCAAGGAACGATGGCAATAAAACTCATGTTCAATGGAGTCTCACCATCAGATTGTTTAGTGCTATACACAGGATATTTGTCGGGGGATTATTACCCCTCTGCAGAGGTGCAGTCGTCTTATTTTGCAACCCCAGCCGACTGCCCAGTCTAAAAGAAGGAGGCATAAGTCAACAAAATTCAGTGAATATAAAAAAAATAGAGATTCACTAAACCTGGTAGCTTAAAATACTTCAAAACTTTTGACTAACCCTAATATACAACACCAGAAGCTTTATACAAGCAATAATTGTGTTCTTTCTTAATTAAAGACTGGTTTCAGTTTTTATATTTTCGTCTCACTTTTCTGGCTTTTAGTTACTCTTTAGAATTATGTTTTCAATGAACGATTGCCCTTTTGTTTGACTGAAGGGCTTGTTGAAAAAACTAGTTGCCCAACGATGTATAGATTAGTGGTTTTAAAAGCAATGTCTCTCCGTCTTTGTATAAGATTACAGCCTGCAGAGGAAGTGTGAAGAGAAAATTGTTCCTTAGAGCTTTGCAAAAGAAATTTCGTCTTTTATCAAACTAAACAGTATGAAGAATTAAATTAAGTGTATACTACACGCACACTGAAAGAGATTCAGATAAAAGAATTCGTATTGTCTTCGATGTTCAGGGGTGCGTCTACACGCTGATCCTGAACACAGTGCCAAAACTATATAGAAATATATTCGTTCTTGAATGTATGTGTTTATATATATATATATATATATATATATATATATATATATATATACATGTGTGTGTGTGTGCGTGGGTATACATATATTAATTTGGTCATATATATGCATACATAAACAAATCTACGTGATACATATATATAATTTAACACACATACACACACACACACACACACACACACACATATATATATATATATATATATATACACGTACACACACATATATTTGTGTATATATATGTAAATATATATATATATATATATATATATATATATGTGCGTGTGTGTGTAAATATGCGAGTGTGTTTACATTTATAAATGCGTATACACACACACACACACACACACACACACACACACACACACACACACACACACACACATATATATATATATGTATATATATATTTATATACGTCTGTGTGTGTAAAGAGAAAGTGAGGGTCAAATATGTATATATATATATATATTGCACATTATATATATATATATATATACATTTATTCATGTACATATATATATATATATATATATATATATATATATATATATATATATATATTAAGTATATGTATATGGAGAGACATAGACAGAGATTCAGGGAGACAGAGACGCAGAGTAAGATTTATATATGTATTTATATATGCGTGAATGTATAAATGCGAATATTCACAAACGCCCGCACACACGCACACATGCACCCATATATATATATATATATGTGTGTGTGTGTGTGTGTGTGTGTGTGTGTGTGGATGACAATATATATGATCCCCTATGGGGGTTGAGCACTCTAGCGACGGAATTTACGGCTGCCGCTCGCATAATGCAAAGCTCTTCGAATGAATTAAGCACTCTGGTATCCAGAAAGGTATAAAATGTAAACAAACAAACGCTGCTGCTGCTTCTTAGCTGAAGTGGTACACCGAGCAGTCTAATGTAAAGTTGGCCGGGTTTCGATCCCTGCTTCAAGCATCTTACGTGTCTAGCAAGACTGAAGAATTCTAATTCAACGAAACAGTCTGTCTGTGGATGACACTATATATATATATATATATATATTGAAAAACCGCTACGAGAAACTGCGTGCCGACTGCGTTGAAAAGTGTTGGATATGCCATGTGATTCCTATTGAGGTTGGTTGTCGTGGTTTTATAGGACACTCAGTCATTTCGTTTCTTTCAAAAATAGGAATGAACCTCCTAATTACTGCCAGCTATTGGCTAAATATTACCACTAGCCGCAGTTTGAAAGTTGTATCAAATCGTCTTCAGACCACGGCACGATAAGCATCAAGTTGGATTTGATCGAAAGCGCGAAAGTTTTCAGCATGAAGGAAATACACGCGGAACCACCTTTCCCAGGTGATTACGTAAGAAACGGTTACTGTAAACGTGTAATAACATCAACCGCCGAAAGTAAACGCGTTTTTTTTAAATCACAAACTGCATTCAGAAAATGAAGATTAACGTCCAATGTAGTCTCTGCATTTAATTGATCTGGTGTATATATATATATATATATATATCATTCTCTTAATACCCTGTAAGGTGGCAAAAGCTGCTTGGTAGCGCCAGGGGTGGCAGTACCGCCTTGAGCTACCGAAACTGCATTATCACCCCTGGATGGCGGCTGATGAGGACATGATATCGCACGTGCTTTCATACGTTGTATGATGAAAAAAATAATACTCCTTAATGTATACATTTATAGATAAGCAGATATGTTCTTACAAAATGTTAAGACACTAATCTAGTTATGAAGGTTGAGTAAGACACATATATCTCCAGAGTCAGACAGAGAGTGAAACAAGGAGAGGGAGATAGAATGAGTGAGAGAGAGGAAATCGTGATAGAGAGGCAGAGAGTGCATCACAAATAGGCAACTGCGCACAGGGATATATATATATATATATATATATATATATATATATATATATATATATATATATATGTCCCTGTGCGCAGTTGCCAATATATATATATATATATATATATAAGTATACACACACACACACATATATATATATATATATATATATATATATATATATATCCACAATTGCCTATACATATATATATATACGCATGAATGTATGGCAATCCATTAAGAGAGATTTTGGCAAAATAGGCATTAAATCTTTGCTTATGCTTGAATTCAAATTGAGGAAGAAGAAAATAGCCGCTGACATAGATAGATAGATAGATAGATAGATATACAAAGAGGGACATCTCGCATGATTCAATGCTAATCAAGTTGGAGTGGCAGACAATTGTTTCTGAGTTTGACACTTAGTGGGTTTTTCAAACTTCTGGACGTGCTCCAAAAGAAAATATATATATATATATATATATATATATGCATGTATCAAGCCAAACTATTTGTAAAATAGTAGTGTAGATTGTCCTCTCTAGATTTAATAGTGTTAATGGTCATGTAAAAAAGAGAATCTCTGAATTGAAATATTGTGCTGTGTGGTTCAGAAAAATCTTTGACTGGGTATGAATGAAATGTGTCTGTTTCTGCGCAAACATTTAACACTATCAAGATATCCCCTATTTTGTTAGTCCATCATATGCAATCGTTGACCGAACTACCAGACCATCATACATCGAGATCGATAGGAGAATATTCTTATATATATATATATATATATACATATATATATATATATATATATATATATAATATATATATATATGCTTTGTGTTGGAATTACTTCGCATATTTTAGCTAAATTCTTTGCAGAGGAGGCATCTACACACCGCCATAAACGATGGTGTATTAAGTAGGAAGTCACACTGACTTAAGGGACGGGGAGTCCCTCGTGGTGTAATGGTTAAAGCGATGGACTGCAAAATCGTAATAAACGAGTTCGAACTTAAGTCGCGCTATTACGTTCACTTTCGGCCAAATACCCTTGGTAAAGGTACGAACCCCCATTATCCTCCAAGCTATTGGTTAGATAGTACCACTACTGTTTTTCTTGGAGAATGGCTTTGCCATTAAATTACCTATAAAGGTTGATATGCCATTAAACAAAGAAACCACACCAAACCAAACCAAACCCTGAATTCAATGGTAAGAAGCTCTAGAATGTGTAGAATACTTCATTGTAGCCATTTCTCACAAATTCACTATTAACAGGACGAGTAAAACCTATTAGTGTTTTGTCTACGGGTCAAAATACTGTTATGGTTCCATCTTTGCGTCAAATACTTACGTATAAAATGACTAGCATTACATAGGAATAGTTTAAAATATGTAAATGAATGCAATTTTTTTAAGAATAGCATCTGGAAGCTGTATTTGTTTACGAAGTAAAAAATCTCATTTACTTGAAAACATATAAAAGGCAGAAGTACATGAAACAATATTTAAATGTGCCAATTGTTGATATTTGATAGAACTCATAAAACTATAACTGTGTAAGTAAGTATATGTTTATCATTATATAGAAGTTTTCATTTGAAACCTTTAAAAGTGCCTGCGAATTATTTGAATTGATAATAGTTCTTGGTTGTTATATGTTTATACAAAAATTATCTTTTTTATAAGTTGATCAATGTATTAAAAACCATTTTCGGCATTAACTAGTCCACCAGACAATCAAGAAAGAAGCCGATTCTATCTATCTATCTATCTATCTATCTATCTATCTCAGTGTATTTTTTGGAAGCAGCACCATACAAAACAGCCGTCGTACGTCTGCTTGCTTCCCTTATTAAACCTCGAAGTAAGACAAACGAAACGTGCTTGTAATGTTATATATATATATATATATATGTGTGTGTGTGTGTGTGTGTGTGTGTGTGTGTTTGTTTGTTCATATACACATATACTAAACATCACATATACGTCCATTCACAATGATACGCAAATATAACCCCCCCATACACAAATGCTCACATAAAGAGCTGTACACAATTATAACGTTTTGCTTTTTTACTGTATTTTTTGATTGATTATCAATTTATCATTATATTTCGATGTCAGCCAAATTATTGCCGTTTATAAAACGTCATGAGACTTGTGGTCGCAGACAAGCTTCTATTAAATAAATATAAGATTTGATATACATTTACTTATTATCATTATTATTTAATAGCTCTATCGCAGATATTGAGCACTGTCCAAATTGTATCGCATTTGGTTTGCCACAAACCCACGAAGTGAAATAGTGACAACCACTCTTGTTACGATATATATATATATATATATATATATATATATATATATATATATATATATATAGTGGGGTGTCGTATGCATTCTTTTATTTGACTATTTAATGGAATCCGTCATTTTTAAGCTGTTGCAGGAAACAAGTTTTAATTTTAACCTTTTGATCTCGAGGATAATGTGTTCTTGATTCCTTTTTGCTTAAAAGTCAGCATTATAAGGTTTTGATTAAGGGTAAAGTGGAGCAACCCAGGGGAATATCTAGCGCTCTCCCTCTTCTCCTCATTGTAGTAGCGGTTGAAACGAGAACCTTCTGGGCGCCATCGACTGCGGTCGCCAACTTTACTTACTTTGTATTTTCCTTAACCTGATTTTCCTACTAAATGGCTTGTTGGAAGACTAAGATAAGCCAGGAAAATATTCATAGCAAGTTACGAATTTCGTCTAATGTACATATTTTTGGGCATCCGCCCCAAGTCTCCTGTTCTCGTTTTCCGAATTTCTCCATCGAGATAGATACACTCAGTCAAATCGTGTTTGCGTTTATCGTCTTCATCCAGTTGTATTCAATAGAATGCAGAAAAGGCAATCGATAAAACCTGGTCAGGAATGCAGGGTCATTGTTGGGTAAGGAGCGGAGTAGGAGCAGGTTTAAGGGGCCAAGGACTGGGTTCCTCTTTTAGTGATGCATCGCAAACATTTACAATCTCTGACGGTCTAAGAGTCGCATTCATTGATGTTATTGGAGCCAGTCAGCCATTTTGACATCAAACACATCTGCTGGAAATGAAAACAACTTCTGGCTGTTTGACTTGACATAATTCATTTCCCTCTTACCTTTTGTATTCGTTCCGTTTTTATTTTTGCCTTTGTAGATCTTTTCTTTTTTTTTTTT
>CAUZXS010003469.1:40000-57500 GCA_963585895.1 Sepioteuthis lessoniana
TCTTCATTTACAAAATTAATCTAGTTGTCTAAGGTATACTCTATGACTCCAAATCTTTAGCCATTTTTTTTTCATCCTAGTTGTTGTAAGCTTATTTACAGCTAAAAAAGAAACAAAGCAAGAAAAAATTTTTAAAATCCTCTACATGAACAGATTCTGTAAATTTAGTTAGGTTCAATATTTCATCAAAGTCATCTTAAGACCGATCGTGGAGAAGATGACCCATAAATTTGTCTTTATATGTGCAGATTCCGAGTGAAGCAAAGATTCCGAGTGAAGCAAAGAATCAATATATGACTTTGTCTTCTATTCTGTCGGTTTAGGATTCATTTAATAAAAATCCTAATTTCCAGAGCAGAGACAATTCATGTCACATTCTCCAAACATTACCATCGCATACTCTACTGCGTCTTTGATTATCAACTTCCTTTGTTTATACGTAGAATTTACCTTATACACTTAGCCAAGTCGGCTGGCGCTGTATAAAATACAGATTGCATCTCTGCTGAGGGGTAATTCCCCGCTCCCAGGATATGACATTAAACTATCAGGAGTACACCTTCATTGCCATCGATCCCATGTCCACCCTGGACCATAGTGGTTGTACTTGATAAGGTTCTTTCTAAGGGTCAAGTAGAACTGTTTGTACAAACAAATCACATACGTTACATTTAATTTTTTGAAATAAAACTGCCTGATCATTTAACTATGGGTAGGCAAATGAATGATTTTTAATTGAATAGTTGATTATACAGAGCAATACTTGCAACTATTTAACTGGTTGCTGAAAATGAGCTCAGCCTCGTCTCAGAATGTTATAATCAACATTTGCTGACAATTCATAAATATGTAATATATATATTTTTAAAGAGAATTTTTTAAAATAACATACAATGGTTGATATGCCATCAGAGCGAACCAAACCAAATTATATATATTTAATATATATCAATAAAGTGAATTTGGCATTAAATAACCTTCATTGGTTGATATGGCATAAAACCCAACCTAACCAAATCATATATACGTAATATATATATGTATAAAGAGGAGTTGGCATTTAAGAAACTCTAATGGTTGATATGCCATAAAACCTATCCCAACCAAATCATATTTATCTAACATATATGTATAAAGAGGATTTGGCATTAAATAATCTCCATGAGTTGATATGCCATAAAACCCAACCCAACCAAATCATATATATTTAACATGTATCAATAAAGTGTATTTGGCATTAAATGACGTCCATTTGTTAATATGGCATAAAATCTAAAAACTAAATCATATATATTTAATATATATGTATAAAGAGGATTTGGTATTTAGGAACCTCCAATGGTTGATATGCCATAAAACCTAACCCAACCAAATCCTATACATTTAATATATAGGTATAAAGACTCTTTGGCATTTAATAACCTCCAGTGGTGGATATTCCATAAAACCTAACCCAACCAAATCCTATATATTTAATATATATGGATAAAGAGGATTTGGCATTAAATAATCTCCATGTGTTGATATGCCATAAAACCCAACCCAACCAAATCGTATATATTTAATATATATCAATAAAGTGTATTTGGCATTAAATAACCTACAATGGTTGATATGTCATGAAACAAACCAAACAAAACGTTATCCTGTTTAACAAATTCACCTTGAAAATTAATACATGCAATTCCAAACGGTTTAATATAAAACATATACTTGACAATATAGATTTACATACCAAACTGCTCGACAGTTGGGTTATAAAATTCTGTATAATATGCACTTCAAAATTTCTTGGAGTTTTCGGGATTTTTTCAATCTTTCTATATTCTTTCTTTTCTTTTAACATTTTCCTGAATATTTTAACTTTTTGTGTTGCCCACTGTGAACATTACTTTACTTTAGTTTTATCTTCTTAAATGGTTTTGTCTTTTCTTTCTACAAGACTCCTATTGAATTGAAAACTTAAGTAAATAGGTCTAGTCAGTTCATAAAAGAGGCTCTTTCTCCCTTCATTGGAATGAACCTGAGAGCATTGTCGATGAAGAGGTACTATACACTCTCCATCAGATGAAGTCTAGTGTGATAACAGGACACAGCATTTTTAGGGGGAGGTCTTATGTTTCTGTAGGGGATACCATCAGTGTATTTTAAGTTTCACCGGTAGGACTTTGTTCTATATATATAGAACAATATGAAAGTGATAGATAGATAGATAGATAGATAGATTGCACCATCTATCTAAAAAAGAATCAAAATCCAAAGTAGACGAACAGGAAATGTGGATAACTACTGGAAGGTCATGAATGAGCTCATAAGCGACGTTCTACTCTGTACCCCGTTACACAGACGTGCAAGTGTAGGACGATCAGTTAGAACTTATCTGTAACAGCTCTTTACGGATACAGGATGTAGCCTGGGAGACCGGCCGGAAGCAATGATGATGGAGATAGATGGTGAGAAAGAGTTAGGGAAATCTGTGTGAGCAGAATAATATATATATATCCATATATATATATATATATATAGAGAGAGAGAGAGAGAGACAGACAGACAGACAGAGACAGAGATATTTTATACTAGCATATTTTAGTAAGATTTTTTTAAAAGGTAGAGGAACTATCTATATTTTTTCTTTCCAGGTATCACAAGTAAAAAATGTGTCAAGATCTATTGACTTTCAAGGACAACTAGCGCAAAAAGAAATCACTATCAAGGGCTATTGAGATTTGAAAACTTATTTGATTTTTGAATCCTGCATTTTTTCATCCGGAATATTTGTCAACAACCTGTTTATAATGGGAAGATTATGTTTAGATCCCATGACAAAATGCCTTAAACAAATATTTTCAGAATTGAATTTAACAGTTCTAAAAATATCAGCGTCATTATTTCCTTTTCCTTTGGAAAGAAAACAGAATCAACCACAGGAGATAGTTGAAGGAACCGTACTGATTGTAAAATATTAATAAATCGATGTTTAAAATAGAAATGAAGGAATCTTTGGAAATTGTTCGTCATAAAACAATAATTTTTAAAGTTCTTTAAAATCGCATTTCTTGTATTTCTTTTATATGCTGTTGCTTCCCTTTTTAAAACCTGAAAATACCATTAGAGCTAAAAGGTTCACCATTAATATACACATTAGCCTTCAAAAGGAGATTTTTTTTTCTGGGAGTGGATTAAATTTAGAAATTGCAACAAAAATCCCAAGAGATCCTCACTTTCAATGAGGAATTAGTTCTTTCCTTCAAACTTTCTTTCTTTTTCTTCCTTTGATCCTTAAATTGGTCTTTCTGTTCTTCTTTCTTTTATTCTTTCTGTATTTCTTGCTGAATTGTTTATATTACTTTCTATCCCTTTTATAAATGTCCTCACTTTTTTCACCTTTCATTTCTCTCTCTCTCTCTCTCTCTCTCTTTCTCTCTCTCTCTCTAGTCTCTCTCTTTCTCTCTAGTCTCTCTCTCTCTCACTCTTTCTCTCTCTCTCTAGTCTCTCTCTCACTCTCTTTCTCTCTCTCTAGTCTCTCTCTCTTACTCTCTTTCTCTCTCTCTTTCTCTCTCTCTCACTCTCTTTCTCTCTCTCTCTAGTCTCTCTCTCTCTCACTCTCTTTCTCTCTCTCTCTCTAGTCTCTCTCTCACTCTCTTTCTCTCTCTCTCTCTCTAGTCTCTCTCTCTCTTACTCTCTTTCTCTCTCTCTTTCTCTCTCTCTCTCACTCTCTTTCTCTCTCTCTCTCTCTAGTCTCACTCTCTCTCTCTCTTTATATATATATATATCAATTGTGACGCATTGGCTGAATGTAACACAAGATCATTTGTCGCAATTTAACAGATTTAAATTCAAATATTTCCATGCCCTAGACAGGTTGCATAAAGGAGGCCAAAGAACCTACACTGCCATACTATTTATCCATAAATCGTGGGAGAAGAATTGAATTTATACCTTTCTCCAGGGTATTAACGCTCTAGGAAAAGCAATCAGCTTCCTCTAGAATTTGAACTCGTGACTCCGTATCCATTTCATACGACCATTACACCATAGGCAACACCTTATACGCACACACACACACACACGCGGGCATGCGCGCATATATATATATATATATATATATATATATATATATATATATATATATATATATATATATATATATATATATATATATATATATATATATATATATATATATATATATATATATATATATATATATATATATATATATATATATATGTATGTATATGATTTTTTGAGTGATTTTAACGGAATGTAAAGCCGTCCTCGTGTATCTTAAGCCTCTCGGTTAGGGAAGATTTTATTTTTAAACTGTCCATTGAAGAAAAATCACTTTGAATTTGACCCAAAGATGGGACCCTAACGACCATTAGAGTGAACATGCACCTAAAAGTGGCACCCGACACACTAATCTACAGAAATGTACATTGATCATCAAATGTAGTTTAGTCATTTAAAAAATTTATCTATATATATATATATATATATATATATATATATATATATCTGCAGGTATATGTGTACATAAAATTGATTGATTTTTTCTATAATCTTGGAATATATATATATATATATATATATATATATATATATATATATATATATATATACCTGTACCACAAAAATGCATTCACTCACATACAAACACATATAAGTATATAGATATGTGTTTTAAAATCTGTTTTTCTCAAGAAAACGCTCAAATGCTGGCTAATAGTTGATGATAAAACTTTAAGTTAAAATCCAGATTATGACAGCGATGAACACGAGAAAGAAATATTTACATCCTACTCTTGTTTAGTTTTAAATTGTTTGTCAGTCAACAATCTTTAGCTTTGGTAAAGTATGCAGTCGAGCAGAAGGAAAATCTCAAAAAATTTTGTTCAGGAGAATCTATGGAATACTTGTAACTTATTCTCTAATTTTTTGCCGAAACAAAGAGTATTGTCTTCGCCACAATTAAGTAATCCCTTGTCTAGTTAGTAAAAGAAAACATTTTAGCTGAATTGTTTTGAGCTCATTCAACGAGATTGTAAAGAAAGTTTATTATATCCCTGTGTGTGTTTGTCCTTCTATGTATGAGTTTGTAATTATATACGTATATATATATATATATATATATATGTGTGTGTGTGTGTGTGTTTGTCGATCAAATTTTTTTCAAGTGTAAACTACGAAGAAGAACTATTGTTGATCATTTTTATGAGTAAACACAGTACCTTTTCTAATAAGTTTGAAAAATAATCAAGATTTTCCTCATAATTTCGGTGCAGGCGAGGCTCATACATAGGTGAGATGTGTACAATGATTCTCATGCAGGAGGAAGTCTGAGAATTTGTTGGACGTCCCACGAGTATATATATATATATATATATATATACATATATATATATATATATATATATATATTGTCATCCACAGACAGACTGTTTCGTTGTATCACAACTCTTCAGTGTGTCTAAGGTAGGACGCTTGATGTTGGGATCGAAACCCGGCGAACTTTACGTTAGACTTAGTATCCTCGGCCAACAAGCGCGCGTGCGTGTGTGTGTGTGTGCGCGCGTACACACGTGTGTAAGTGGCAACATTCTCCAATAATATTGAAATATCATCCGTTCCTTTTAATAAAGTTACTTTATTTGAATAGCAAGATCCATTGATATTACATGAAATGAAAGTACTGTTTTATGTAGTTCTTGAAATAAACATCGATAGTAATATCTCATCTACAGGAAGCAACGTCAACATACACTCAAGATATGCATGTACTGCCATTGAGCATTCATCGATCACATGGAAATCTGATTTCTCCAATAAAATAGAACGGGTATTCTTTTAAGCAGTAGCACATTCTGGATTCTCTTGAAACGCTTACAGATGAACTTGTAGGAAAGCATACCAAAATATAATTTGCTATTTTGAACAAATTATGGATCTAACGGCCTGTAAAACTAGCTGTTGTAAAACCATTTATTTTCCATCTCACAAAACTCACCATACATTCTGGGGAAGCAGATTGTGATTCATAAGCTATGATCATTAATGGACACTTATATATTGACAGAGTTGTGTTGGAATTCACTTAGCTTTTTTGCTTAGAGACGGCACAAAGCTGTATGGGTGGGGCACCAAATGAGACTCAGTCTCACTTGTGAAGGTTTGAGAGTCTTGCTTGCTAACCATTATACCAACCGAGGCCCACAATTGACAAAGTAGAGGTCCTATTTACCCAACCCCTCCGCTCGGGCAGGATATGACACAAGGTCAATTTTTAAAGCGGAGTATAACAGGTTTGAATTCAGAGTTTTCCTTCTCCTAGACTAGTTGCCTCACCAAGGCTGAAGAACCTAGTCTGTCCTACTATTTACTCATAGCTGGAGGGAGTAAGGGGATTCATACCTTTCCCAATGGTATTTGCCCGAAAGTGAACGTAATAGCGCGACTGGAGTACGAACTCGCGTACTACGATTCCGCAGTCCATTGCTTTAACCATTGACAAAGTAGAGGTAGCCGACCCGCAATGACTTGTGCACGTCGATTGTGCGCGGAAACTGGATACAGTGAAGAGAATATACCACGAGAGATAATTGATGGAGGGAGAGAAATACCTTGAAAGACCTTTTTGTTTTACTTTTTAAAATCTTCATTTTTAACATTCGACTCATTGGCGATGGATTTATAAAATAGGAAACCAAAAAGTGCAAACTGCTTCTTTTATTAATGATTCTTCAATGGGTCCTCATTGAAATCAATTTTAGATAGAATTGTTTTTATTTACAGGACAATTGAGAAAAAAAAATATTCAGAATTCCTTAACGTTGCAAACGAATCTTTTTTTTTGTTCATACTCTGTAGATGTAATTCATTGCAACAAAATCTTTGGCAATCTTTCAAAAAATTAACCATTTCGCTGCGACACTTTTTACTTTTTCCGTAGCAAGAAGTGCGCATTGTGCAGAAAAAAAGTAAAAAAAAAAAGAAATATTCCTGTTTGCAAAACTTGTCTTTTTGTTTTTATTACTGTATACACATTTAAAATACTCCGCACACACCCCACAAATATATGTCCTTGTTACGTCATGTGTATAGGAACTGATATAGAGATACACTTTGGGTTCTCTGAGTAAATCAATTTTATGTTACTTCATATCCACTCAAATATACACGCATAACTACACTCAACACACACACCAAACCACAAATCACCCCCCATATATGTATATATATATATATATATATATATATATGTATGCGTTTGTGTTTGCGAGTATTTGTAGTCCGCTCTCTTTGTATATATCAATTTGTAATGGGATTGAGAAATATTTAACTTTATAATATATATATATATATATATATATATATATATATATATATATATATATGTTTTCATTGTTTAATGGCACAACAACCGTAGTAGTTTACTTAATACCAAATAATCTTCGTAAGAATAACAATAGTGGTTCTACGTTATCCATAGCAGGAGGGATGAAGGGGATCATACCTTTACTTTGGGTTTTAGTCAAAAAGTGAACAAAGTAGCATGACTGGACATTGAACTTGTTTTCTGCAGTGGTGCAGTCCAGCACATTAGCCACTACGCTATGTGAACACACTTGTGTGTTGGTCGTCTGTATCTCATCTCATAGGTTTGTTGCCAACCAAATGCGGTAAAATTTGGAAAGTGCTCAATATCTGTGATACAGCTATTATATAATAACAAAACGTAAATATATATCAGCTTTATATAGATTTAATAGCATGGAAGTTTGTCTGTGACCACTGGTTTAATGCCGTCTCATAAACGGCAATCGAAAGGCAGAGAACGAAATATATATTTTATAAGATGGCATGAAACCAATATATATATATATATATATATATATATATATATATATATATATATATATATATATATATGAAAGACTAATTACAATTAGTTTCCTATAATTTTACCAAACGAAAAAAAGAAACTAATTGTAGAGAGACTCTGATATAAAGGACCATGCAAGCATTTAAAAAAAATCCTAGATGCAGCAACCCACAAAACAGCTTCTGTATTGCCACTTGTCTCTCATCTCATTTTTAGATTTATCTTCGCTCTGTTTAACATTATTAGATAGATAGATTGATAGATAGATAGAAGAAATATGTATGAATTTCAATGCCTAATGATCACAAGCACAATTTTTGACTATTGTGATATCTTTAAACCAAAAAATTCCTTTATCACATTAAAAAAAAAGGATATTGTACTCCCTACTAACTGTGCAGACATGATTTTGAAATATTGACGAGTAAACCGTTTCTTATTTGGCATTCAATATCTTTAAATTGGGCTTTTCCTAATTTGAAGAATTTTTAGGTGTTTTTTTTTTAAATCGGGGTGAAATAGAGCCGTTGATTTACTTTCAAGTCTTTCACATGTTCAAATCTTGCCTGGATATGAATTTACAATTCATGAAACAAATAAATGATCATAGGAAGTTAAGTCAAGGAACAATAAAATATGTTGTTCTTGTAGAATGCTGTGTTTCGTAAAAACAAATCTGTAAAAGATTATAAAGATTACAGAACATAGTAAATTCGCACTGATTCTTTTGGCTATTACATCATTATATAGATTTCTGAAATGTATTTGCAGAATTGCCTAGAATTGCAACAGAAGTTTGTGTTTTTATATGAGAGTAGTGATCTACATCAGAGTTTTATCTGATTTGTTACATCTATTTCTTGCTGTTGATGTTTTATTCTTGTGTGTGAATGTTTCTTCAATTTATTTGTGTATATATATAAAAATGAATATAATTAACTCGACTTCTCCATGTATGCATATATTTATCAGTCTATCAATCTATCTATCTATCTATCTGATATATACTAGCTTAGCTGGTGACGATGAACTTAGAAGATTAAATGAGGTTGCAAGATAACAAAGTGGTCTCACAAGAAAGAGAAAAATTAAAAATGATGGCAAGAAGATAATTTATTGCCTATGGATAGAGTGACAGATATCTCCAAATATCAAGATCAACAAATTACCGGAAAGAAACGGTAGTATGTATGTTCCGATAACCAGTCATAAAGAGAAAAATACGTGGACGAAGAGGCGTGCTGATGGGACTTGAAAAACAATATAAGGTCTGTAATTTTGGACTGAAGGCAGAGATCCGCCGGTCGCTCGAGAGATGGGAGGGATCCGCTGGTCACACAAGCAGACCTGTCAGCTCCTCGCGTGTGTTCTCCCGTCGTCGAACTATTTTACAAAAATGTGCGAACTCTCTCTGACTGTATTCCCACTACACACAATCGTCGCCGTCGAAGAATAAAAATATCGATTATATATTTTTTTTTATATATCTACGAGTCCTTCGTTGTTTGTCAAGCGTTTCGATATGCGACATATCTTGCACAGTCTGTTGGGACTGTAAATACACAGATTGCCTTTCTGCAAGACCCCCACCCCCCAACAAGTGTCCCGTATAGGACACTAAACAATCTGATGGTGAGGTTCCAGTAATGCTGGAGCTTTGAGGAATTCGGGGCACCCTTTTGTTGCCATTGCTCTCATGTCCACTCTGACCCGGAGTAGTAGCACCTGAAAGGCTCCTATCTATGGGTCAAATAGAACTAAAATGTGTACTTATGTTAAACTTAATTACTTGAAATAGAACTGTTTTGATATTTAAACAGCGAGCTTATGTTAAACAGAATTGTTCGAAATAGAACTGTTTGACATTTAATTGTGTTTCAATAAAAATTAACTCATACTAAACTGAATTGTTTGAATTATATCTGTTTGACTAAACTGAATAGCTTGATGTAGAAATGTTCTTGACGATTAAATTGTGTGCTAAACTGAATATAAGCCAAATTCGCTTTTATATAGATATGTAATAAAACCCAACCAAATAAACAAGTAAAAACAAGTTTCTTTGTTTGGGTTTATGGTATATCGTCCATTGTTGGTTATCTAATGCTTAATACATTTTTATTGAAATGAACAGATCTATTTCGATCAATATATATATATATATATATATATAGAGAGAGAGAGAGAGGAAAAGAGAGAAAAACAAGGATAATGAGTAAATAATATACATTCTATAAGTACATATATAAATTAAAGAAAATTTGTATTTACAATTTTTTTGTTCCTGTCCGACTCTGTGAAAAGGAATGTATAACAGCGACAAAATCCAATATGTATATGTTAAAAAAAACATGACTAGATGAAAATTTAACTGGGATTGTTTCTTTTTCTTTCTTTTGAACGGGATGTCTGCAAAACGATTGTTATTGGAAACAAGCATCATTTGATAGGGCGACGATCAATTTTCTATAAACATCGGGACGTCATTGATTATTTATATAAAGTCAATCAAAATGATATGGATGGTTAGATCCGAATCGAACCATCGTCCTTAATTGGATAAAAGCTGGAGTCAGCTGCTGCTAAATTTGTATTGATGCGCTTCTGGAAGAAAAATTGAGGAGAAATAAATGAAACAAAAAAAAATGGATAACAAATAAAACGTTTTTGCAGACAGAAAGCTCATGCATGATAGGTAAAATAATTAACTTTTTGATGAATCATATGGTCAAATACTAAAATGTACACTGCTATCAGGCAATTTTCTAAAATGAATAATTTCCAAGAGTTATTAATCTTCTCTTTAAAATATATCTCCTTTTCTTTGCCTACAGGCTTTCAGGTCCGACAAAATCACAAAGAAAAGTATTTTCTAATCAGTGTGCCTAACATACTCCTTAGATCTGGAGATTATATTTGAGCCAAGACCTACAAATACTTAACCCAGATCAACTAATATTTGTGCTGTTACCTTGAAGCATTATATATCAAAACAAGCCATTGGCGTGGATGTTATATTCTTAGAAAATAGTTACGTCGTCCTCTCTTCAAATTCTGGAAGAAGTTGTTTAACATCTTGTTGAGACTCCTGGGAAGGAGATGAATACACCTCCTTTCTGTCAACTATGATAAATAATTGAAGAGGCGGGGTTCTTTAGCTTTATTACACAAATCGTCAAGAAAAAAAAACGAATTCGAATCAGCACTACTCACTTTGTGACGGCACTCGATCGTAGAGGAGAGGTTATGTAAATATATATTCTGGCAGCCTGAATCCTGCATTAAAAACCCCATTTCTAAATCACTACTCCCTATACATTGTGACTTACTACTTAAAAAGCCATAACTTTATTAAATAACAGTGCCTAGAATTTGTAATCTTTTTCGAGAAAAAAAAGTCTCAGAAATACCAAAAAATTGGACATTTCTTAGGATATACTTGACCTTGATTTGTTGTCTTAATTTGTGATTAGTCATTTACCAATAAATTTTCGTTACTAAAACAGGAATATTGACAACAATATTCAAGTCAAGTTCTGAAGGCAACACCACACAAAACAGCAGCTATACAGCCGCCTACCACCTGTCACTAAAACTATCCTAGTACGACGAACCAGACATGCAGGACACTGCTGGAGAATTAAGGACGAACTCATCAGCGATATAATCCTGTGGAGCCCTTCACATGGACGAGCAAAGGTAGGACGACCAGCTAGAACTTATATACAGCACCACTGTGCCGATGCACGTTCTTGTCTGAAAGACCTCCCGGGAGCGATGAACGATAGAGACGGGTGGTGAATGAGGGTCAGGGAGATCCATGTAAGCAGCTTGACCTGATGATGTCTGTGTAAACAATAGGATGTCATTAGATATTTTGGCAATAATAAAGTATAGTTGAGTTTGTTCAGCTTTTTAAAAATTATTTTTGTCCAATACTGAATTTCCCAATTTGTATGGGCAACTTTTTTAATTTTTCGAGTCAAAGTGGTCGGTACTTTTGACGCTACTTAAACGTACATATCATCATCATTATCATGATGTCGTGCCGTGGTGTAATTGTTATCGTCGTGGGAAATGGACACGGTGACACGAGTTCAAATCCTGGACGAGACTGATTTAATTTCGCATAGCACTAATACCCTTGCGAAAGGTATGAATCCAATTATTCTCCCTCCAGCTATGGATAAATAGAAAGCCAAACTGTTTTTCTTCAGCCTTGGTAAGGCAACTAGTCTAGGAGAAGGAAAACCCTGAATTCCAACCTGTTAAACTCTACATAAAAACTGACCTTGTGTCATATCCTGCCCAAGTGGAGGAGTTGGGTAAATAGGATCATGTCGTGCCGCTAGCACGGATATCCCTGACCCTCTCTCGCCACTTTTTTCTATCGTTCATCGCCTCTGACAGGTCTTCAGGGCTACATCCCGTA
Organism: Sepioteuthis lessoniana; assembly: GCA_963585895.1. Taxonomy (NCBI): domain Eukaryota; kingdom Metazoa; phylum Mollusca; class Cephalopoda; order Myopsida; family Loliginidae; genus Sepioteuthis; species Sepioteuthis lessoniana. The sequence continues at coordinate 52,315 of CAUZXS010003469.1, forward strand.
TCCTCACATAGCTGCTGAATATATGTTCGAGCTGGTCGTCCTGCTTTTGCTCGGCCACATGAGTACATCACTTATGAGCTCGTCCCTGCTTCTCCAGCAGTGTCCTGTATGTCTGGTTCGTCTAACTTGGATAGTTTTCGTGATGGGAAACAGTTGGCCGTATAGTTGGTACGTTGTGGGATTACAAAATCACTATTCTTGTATTTGATAAATAAAATAAAATTTAAGTAAGAATGATCAAAACTTTAATGCATACAGGTATGTCTATCAAGATGCTAACGTGTCTAATTTTTAAATACTGGGATGAGTAAAAGGTTTTGAAGTATTTTGATACCCGCCAATATGAAGAACTTCAAGGTGCGGAAATAACTCACTGTTGTTTTTATTAACGTGTTTGTAAGTACGCAGATACGTTGTGCATTGGTTCGTTCAGTGTCTGATTTCAAAGTTAACTCGAGCAACATACAACGTAGTCTAATTCAGAAATGTTTGATGTACTAGCTCCAGCAGTGCTATAACGCCGTTGAAGCTATCGACAATATTCGTTATTACGGAAGATGAAGGCCTTCTTGATCACAGATGGTCCAATAAATTTCCTTAGGGTTAGGAGAACCTTGATTATCGGGCACGATCAGATAGGCCTCAAATCATAAATTCAGACCAAACCGGCGAGTAGCTCTCTGAGGATATCAGGCTAACTTTGTATTTCATAGAGCAGGACGGTTTGTCACCTTCACATCGGCAAAACATTGTAAAGTTGCCAAATTATATCTCTCGTAAACAAAATATTGCAAAATATTTTACTCATCCTATTGCTTATACCCACTGCTTGCGAGATTTGTTTCGTATATAACTGTTGAGCCCACTCACGGTTGCTTAAATTCTGTAATTCTACTGGGAAGCAACGAGTTCTTGGTTTACATAGTTTTCTTTTCTTAATGGCACAACAAGTGTCATTGGTTATTTGATGCAAATACGTTCTTCATAGAAAAATATATTTCGTACTATTTAATCCAAAGATGGATGGATAAAAACGATCATAACTTTCCGGGGGTTATTTATCCGAAAATGAAAAAAATAGCGCAAATAGAGTTTGAACTCGCTCACTCCGATTTTGCAGTCCAACCCGTTAGTCATGACGCTACAGGCTCTTCTTATCATATTTACCCAACCCCTCCGCTCGGGCAGGATATGACACAAGGTCAGTTTTTAAGCGGAGTTTAACAGGTTTGAATTCAGAGTTTTCCTTCTCCTAGACTAGTTGCCTCACCAAGGCTGAAGAACCTAGTCTGCCCTACTATTTACCCATAGCTGGGGGGAGAATAATTGGATTCATACCTTTCCCAAGGGTATTAGTGCTATGTGAAATGCAATCAGTCCAGGATTTGAACTCGTGTCGCCGTGTCCAATTCCTGCGACGATAATAATTACACAGCTCTTACTACAGGCTCTTATGTTAAAATCTTTCTTTACAGTCGTTGTCGTACAGTTCCCATATATTCAATACTCACTTGAAATCGCTTACTACGATTAAGCAGTCCACCACATTAGCCATTACGCTACAGGCTCTTCTTATTTTAAAATATTTCTTTTCGATTATTGTCATACGGTTTTAAATATTCAATTCAAACAAGAATCCATATTTAAACAAAATAGGATGATGAATGAGTGGCTAATATTTTTTGGCCCAGGTGTGTAGATAGAGAGAAATACATACATGTATATCTATGTGTATCTGTGTATATTTATTGGTGTGTGAGTACAGATAGAAAGGAAATCGTCACTTCGTTTGATTTTTCTACGTTTTCAGCGCTTCTTAGCGATAAGAATCCATAAAATTTCCTTTAAAAACCAACACGGCCCGCAAGTGTCAGGAACGAAAATCGTTGGCAATATTTACGCTGATAGAGGTTCTCATTAAAAGAAAAAAAACTATTTGTGGCATCACTTTGTCTGATGTCACCGGCATTTTAAGACATTCTGGACCATGAAACATTTTCGATATTTTCTTTTCCTGGACACTTCGGTCTGAAAATTGTCCCTTTAAAGAAGAAATATAAATGTTATCGCCTAAACTTAGTTATGGTGACAGAGATGAAAGGGCAGAATTGATGAAAGAGTGGAAATTAGGTTGAGTGCTAGCAGACCACTGAAGGTTTGCGCATTGGACATTGGTCAGGGAAACGCCGCCAGCAGAAATGAAAGGAACGCGTCTCTTGAAGGAAAAGCTTGTAAACTGGACACTAAGAATGACGGTGAGTGGGATTTTATACTGTGCAAACGTGCACAAATATGACATTATGTGGATTTCATTAACATTGTCCATCTTTGGAGTAAATTTGCCTACAAATCTTCAGAAATCGTGTACAGAGCAATACTATTTTATATGTAACATGTTTTCCAACAAGGAAGACTTTCAAAACACACGCACCACTATATATATATATATATATATATATATATATATATGTGTGTGTGTGTGTGTGTGGATGACAATATATATATATATATATATGTGTGTGTGTGTGTGTGTGTGTGTGCGAAGAGGGCTTAAAAGCTGATTGGCTGAAAATTTCATACGGTAACGTTATATCTACTCTTAATAACTTTTTTGACCAAAGGGATCCAGGCTCTGTAACAATCATGGAAGAGATGTGTCGACTGCATGGAGTACTCTCTTAAAAATAAATCTTACTCTTTCATTCCCTAGCGGGTATCTAAATCAGCCTTTGAACTTTTCAGCAGACACTCATTTATATATATATATATATATATAAGTAAATTTGGTGACAGCTGTAAAAGGCAACCCAAAGGCCCCCATTTCAATAGCTACTACACCGAGGTGTGTGGAAGATGTTACTCCTTTCCCTGGATTGCTCCACTTTACCCTTGCTACACACCTTATAATACAAAGTGATAACCAAGATGGCATCAAATACCATTTTTTGAAGCTTTGGTATGACTCAACATAAGACTGAACCCCGGTCTACCGCCTGCTGGCAAACACTCTATTCAAAAGAAATAGAAAAGAAAGTTTAAAAAGTACAGTAATTTTTAGCCATGGGTCCATAAACTCTAGATAGGTTCTACATGTAGTTAATTGTTATGTACTAAGCATGGATTATATTTAGCCTAAGACCAAAAGTATGGGGTTACAATCGGCTTGGCAAACAATGGTATGTTAATCCAGTTTGCTAATGATTAAAACATCTGAGGTGCCCTAAATAAAATTATGCATACGGGACATCAAGTGAGAATCGAATTCCTAATCGTTATATAGTGTCTACCTTCCCATCCACGGTGAACTTGGTAACTAACAGCAAGACCTAAATAACTTTTTACATATACTGCTATGAAAACAACAACTATGACTTCCAAAAGTTTTCATCAAATATGGACCCTCAGATAAAACATGGTCTTTTGGTTAAATAATTAATTGGTCTTAATTCAACTCAACTCAGTAAAACATTCTCATGAGGGTAGCGTAAAATTTATCAAATTATGCCCGAAGAGTAAGTTTAAAAATGTTGTTCAATATTATTGCTGAGGAATCTTTTCTGTACTCTGATGAAAGTTTATTGCAAAAATAAATCATTAAATAAAATTAGCAAACCTAAAAACAAATAAAATGAGGTTGAGTTGAAGGGATGTATTTCTATATATTATTTTTGATAATAAGTAAGTAAAGTTGTCTCCCTTTAGTCGAGGGCGACCAGAATGCTCCCTTTTCAATAGCTACTACACCGAGGTGTAGGAGAGGGCGCTACTCCTTTTCCTGGATTGTTCCACTTTATCCTTGTTACGTACCTTATATTGCTGAGAGTTAAGCTAGGAGGTATGAAGTACTATTTTTAAAGTCTTTGGTATGATGCAAACTGGGATTGAACCCAGGTCTCCCGGACCATTGATGAACACTCTACCCACAAGACCAATGAGCCGATAATATTAAGTAATGAGTGAAAGTTTTCTTTGTATGTTTACATTTCACATACTTTTGTATTCCTTTGAGAGTCATACGTTTAAAGATTCCGCTGATGGTTTCTTATTTTTAATATTGGAAAATATTTTTCATTATTTTAAAAAATGGCATCTAGTCCATCGGGTCCATCAGGTGTCTCAGTAATAAATTTCATCCTCTGGTAGAAAATTAGCATATGCCTGCTTCTAGGGAACCTTAATATCCGTTTTCTGTGATAGGTGAAATCAAATATGTCATTGTTATCCCCAATCAAATGCTGAGGAAAAGAAACATGCAAACGATTTGGATTAATCCTAACATATGAAACTGACTGTTTACCGGAGATGAAAGTGCCTTAAAAGAAAATAAACTGAAGATGAAATTCGAAGTCGTTTTGTGGTCTCACAATAAAACAGACATGAGAAATAATAAAAATAAACTTTTCTTTACAAAATCCCATAAGAAACGAAGTTACGAGGATCATTAAATAAGTTTCCAGAATTTTTTCGTATGGACACCTTTGTTGATAGTACACACATGAAACTCTGGTTCCCTTCAAAGTAATCTCCTCCAGCTGTAATGCACTTGTTGTACCGTTCCCACAACTTCTAGAAGGCCTCATTGAAGTCTTCTTGTGTGAGCGTGTCAATGACCTTCGTCATAGCCTCTTTCATCTCCTCAATCTCTCATAACGACAGCCTCTGAGCTTAGGGAATTACCAAAAGTCACAGGGAGCAAGGTCTCGACTATAGGGAGGCTGAGGAGGTGTCTTGATGTCCAACTTGGTCAAATAGTCTGTGACAAGGATGGAGTTGTAGACTGGTGCATTGTCCTGGTAGAAATGCCACTGACCCGATTCGAAGAGTGCTGGCCTCTTCCGATGGAATCTCTTGCTGAACTCCCTTAAAACCTCAACATAGTAACCCTAACCCTAACCCTTTGGCCAATCAACTCTGGTGTATTGACTTCCTTACTGCTCCTTCATTATCCCTCACAGACTCCCTGCATTCCTTGAATCTCTTATGCCACTCACAAACTGATGCTCGATTCATGCAAGATGCGGCAAAAGCAGTCTGAAGCATTCCATACGTTTCTCTGGCATTTTTCCAACATTAAAACAGAATTTTATTGCATATCGTTCTTCCAAAGTATCCTCACGACCAGATTACATTTTTGAAATTCACCAGCTGTGAAAATCAGGCTTTAGAAGGGTGTATTCCAATTCCTT
>CAUZXS010003469.1:62500-76598 GCA_963585895.1 Sepioteuthis lessoniana
GTTTGAAGAGAATAATTATCATTTCCAATACTTTCACTACATAAGCAATTCAGAAATAACACATACTATCCAGAAACGACATTTTTGTTGGTAGTTTTTCCTCGGACACAAGAGTTCTATTTACTTTTGATGCAACACTGATCTTTAATAATCCAGGTTGATGACAATCTAATAGATAAACAGAGCTAATGTCACATAAGACTGCCGGTCATTATAAGAGTAATTATAATTAATCTTAATGTGTAGATTAAGATTATCATTAATCTCTAATTGCATGTAAATATATTTTATTTACAATATATACTCTCGTATCATACGACATTCTGAGATCTGAATTTTTACACTATATTAGGGAGTAGAACCTACGTGATATACTAACTTTATGTGTGTAAGTAGTTGATCAAGCCTAGGCCAAGGCCAATTGGTACAACTACAATCTTCAGCAGTAAATTAAACGAAATACCTGGATTGAGTCAGATGCTACTCGAATATTTGTAGTAGTTTCTATCCACCCACGTTTGAAATCAATAGCAGTTTTGTTATTCTTAAATATATACTTTTATCATTGATCTAGCTTTTATATTGATTTCTTGCACAGCAAGAGAATAGGGGTTGATTATATCCTGTAGTTTTATCGATCTTTACATGCTGCGATTGATTGCTGACCATTGATCTTGAAACGGGCACTTCGACGAAATCTGATTTTTGAATCCTGAAAGTGTCAGCAGATCTTTGGTGCATTTGCAGAGTAATTACAAAAAACACATCCAGGATTTTTTTTTCTTTTACTGTTTGGCTCTTGAATGAACTTCCGGTGTTTCATTATCTTCTAAATCCAGAGGAATTTAATGACGCAACAAGTAGCCGGTTCTAGTCATGTTCTTTAATTTACAACTGTTAGTTTCATATCCGATCCAACCGGAAAAAAAAAGATGCAGAACTTTTATATCACATCGGTATAATTCAAGATACAGAAAGCAAGTTAAGATCTAGGCAGTTTCATAAAATAATGCTTATTCTGGAGGATATTTGAAAGCAATTAATTTCCTCTCTTTTTTCACATGTATTGAATAGAGTGTATATATTCAATCTAAGCTTTCTGTTCAGAGGGCAAATCATTTTTTAAAAAAGCAGCTGAGTTTATCAGAGGTATTTTTAATAGAAAAATCCAATATTACGATACAACTGGTCGATTAAAGAGATGGAGATTAGTTGGTCATGCCTTATAAATCTTTTACTTTCTTTTTAAAAGTTTAGATCTTATTTTTTTATTTTTTAAAAATTAGCCCTGAACACATAAATCCCTATCACCAAAAATGCATCCATTATAATAACAAATACAAAGACTGGTTTATAGGGCTTAAACTATACCATCGGCAGCCTCTGCTCGGAGGTCACAACTCCCTCAAAAAAGAGGTTCCGCAGGTATTACAATTAAGTACATCCTGTGCTATGTTTCCTGTTTTGAGATCTAGGAAGCACTCTCTCATTGCCATTACTCCCAGGTCAGTGGTTGTACAACCTCTGGGTCAAATTGGTATGTTTGTAAATTATTTATGTTATGCAGGAATACCTGATAACATATAAAATAAAGTTTATGACTGTAGTCGTGGGCAACCCTTTTCAGTAGCTACTACACCGAGGTGAAGGGGAGGGTGTCACTCTCTTCCCTGGATAGCTTCACTTTACCCTTGATACATACTTTATAATGCTGAGTGTTAAGCAAGGAGGTATCAAGTACCATTTTTAAAGCCTTTGGTATGACTCAACCTGGGATTGAACCCCGGTCTCCCGGGTCACTGGCGAACACTCTGCCCATTAGGCCAGTGGGCCGGTCTTTTACTTACTGATATTATATAACCGTGTAAAAAAGTTAAGAAACTAAACAAATATATAAGTATAAACGTAGAATGTAAGCAATTTCCAAGCCTCTTGGCACAAAACTACACTAGATGAGTTGACATGCGTCTAGAATCAATTAAGTATAAATGCAATTAATCATAAAACATCCACCGATCCTTTGGTACCAGAAGCCGGATGCAAAATGTTGTGTCTTTCCGGTAGTCACCCTCTTGATCCAGGGGGGACACTACTACCTTCCCTTATTTAATGCAAACTTTCGTGTTGTGTCTGGTATTGTGTGGGAAGATGAATGAAGGCATAATGTCACATCAATAGTGACCATCTACATTCCATGATGGGGGCAAGGAGTTTAGATTTCTTCATTATAAATATGCATCTGTCCTAAAATTGACATCGAAACACTTGCAAATCATCGCATTGGAACCTTCTGCGCGAATGCTTTCAGTAGAGCATGATTTTTAAAGTTTTCTAGGGAATTGAAGCTGTATTCTTACCAGATAGTGCCTAACTGTCTAATAAAACAAAAACATATGCATGAACTTATTTTTAAATGGAGAACATTTCCCTATCGAAACTTCTCTGTGTGTGCATATATATATATATATATATATATATATATATATATATATATATATATATATATAGGTATTATTCGGTCCGGTTAAACCGGAGTTGGGAGTAATTCCATCAGGGCAAAAAACATTTAACAGTGAACATTTAAATTTTCCTACTAAAGGGCTCAATGTGACTGACATTACAGAGCAATAATTTCTTCAAGAGAAAACAAAACAGATCACATTAGGATTATAAATTTATTTCCATCCTGTTATGTGTTTTTGATATAAATCAACGCCCCCCCCCAAAAAAAAATTAACAGAACTTCTTCTATGGATAAAATAATTCAGAATAGACCCAGGAACGAAGGGTGGGAGTGGATAGAAGAGGGGTGAAGAGTTTTCTCCTCATTTATCCCCCTTCCGGTTTTTTATTAATTACTGCTTATATATATATATATATATATATATATATATATATATATATATATATAGGCAGTAAGTCATTATCTCAGCATTTTCAATTAAAGACTGTGGGTCGTTTTCTTTTTACGATTTCAAATGAAGATGTTCAAGTCTTCTTGGTATTTTTTCTTAGGTCATGGTTAAGATGATGAAGAACGTACCTCATACTTGTCAAAACACTTTCAATCCTTTCTCTGGTCATCCTCAGGGTTGTGTTAGGTTGTTTGTTGCTGTGAGTTTTATTCATAATTATTTAGAGTGTGTTATTTTAATTTTAACTAATGGAATTTCATTCATAGTTTTTTTTAAAAGAATATATAGTTATTGCTTTGATGATTTGCAAACGGTTTTAATCTTTTTTCTTTATGTATATGATTTTCGTGTTATTAATTAGCATCTTTCTTTTATCTTGGGATTTGAGTTTGTCAGTGACTTTATTATGCTTTGACCTTAGTTGCCGCTTTAGGGCACTTTTGTCAGAGACGTGATACGTAGGCGACGGGAGAGTGTGGTTGTTGTAGGCCTAATGTCGGTATTAGCTGTTATGTTATTCTTCAAGAAAATGTATAAAATAGTAAAATAAGATAATCTTGGGTCGGCATTGAGACAATTAGCTTAACACTTACGAATACTCTCACTTCAAGGAATATTCTTTTAAAAGCACCAAACAAAAGTCAGATGAAATATCTAATAAGCCTGGAATTATTTATTTCGGGGAAATTTTGCCGAATGTAAAGAAAAAGATATTAAATTAACATCCATTTTAGTGTATATGTGCGAGCATTTACTTTTTATATGAACTTCGGTTTTTTTTCTACGATCAAATGTCTAAGTTATTTGATGTTTCCGGCAGTCTACGTTACCTTAGTTGCAAGGTGATATTTTGATAAGAAGATGTACGTCGTTAGTAGGTATAAACATTTATTTTATCTCTGATATTCGTACATCTCTTGTATAAGAGGAATAAGAAAAAGAGAATGAACAAATGTGTATGAATATATCGAAACCAAAGAAAAAGTCTTAGATGTTACCCATAAAAGCGTACGTTTTTATTGAATTAGTTTTGAGTTTTGTGTATTTATTATAAACACAAACTCGACTTATTTTTTCTTTGTACATAACAAAGTAAAGCAATAATAAAATAGAATGTGATGATATCGAATCGTATTTGTTTAAGAAGGGATGAGTGTTTCTTTAAAGATTTGCTTTATACTTGAAGAAAATAAGTGAATGAAGAGTGGAAATTATCTTATTAAATCATTATGACACTCTTAAATTCATTCTATCAATACGTACCTCCATGTATTCAAGAATAAACGCTGGCGATCAACAACGAAAGATTATGGAAGATTAAACTACATTTCAAAACAAATAAACAATCTTTAATTTGTTTAAAAATGGACCTTATGTCCGTATCCTGTCATGGTAAAAGGCTTGGGTATAAAATGATTCTGATTTGATTCGGCTTCTTTTTTTATGGTTTGTCAACCTTTGTGGGTTATCATATTTACCAATCCCTCCGCTCGGACAGGATATGATACAAGGTTAATTTTTAAGCGGAGTTTAACAGGTTAGAATTTAGAGTTTTCCTTCTCCAAGACTTGTAGCCTCACCAAGGCTGAAGAACCAAGTCTATCCTACTATTTACCCAGAGCTGGAGGGAGAATAATTGGATTCATACCTTTCCCAAGGGCATTAGTGCTATGTGAAAAGCAATCATTCTCGTCAAGGATTTAAACTCGTGTCACCGCGTCCATTTCCTACGACAATAACCATTACACCACGGGCACCTCCAACCTTTGTGGTTTATTCTATGCCAAAGACATCCTTGCAAAATAACCGTTGCGTTGCTATTTAAATCGTAGCAGGTGGAGATAAGAGGGTTCATGCTTTTCCCAAGAGTATTAGTCTAAAATTGAACATAATAGTAAGACTGGATTTAGAACTTATTAACTACGATGTCAAAATCCAGCATATCACCCGTTTCGCCAGAGGTGACACCCTGGCAAATATTTACATACCTACGTTATAATAAATAATGTAACATGTACATGTGTTCAATTAAAAAAAAAACAGAAAAAAGATTATTCTATAAAACTGTTCCTAACAACGAAAACGTCTTTGAGGCTGAATTTTTTGTCACTAGCATCACAATAAATTAAATCTAGTGAAGAGGATCCAGTTATTGATATCTGGGGAGTGTTAAGTCACTTCTTTATTGGTATATTTTCCACATCCACACTGTTAAGTAGTAAAAGTATCTGTTCGGTTCCCACTTATAGGTCACCCGTAGCGGGGGAAAGAATACATTTAATGCATCCGAAGCAATAAATAAGACCACCCAATAGTAATAAAGATGTAGTTTCCAGCAAGATTGTTAAACGGCGAAGTCAGTCATTTACGAAGCAGTTATAGACTTTCAGGAAAAATAACTGGCATTCTTTTTTTTCAAATCATCATATTATACGCTAATGAGAAAATGACTCCTGGTGAAATGAATCATTAAATCATTTTTTCCATGTAGATCATGAATGAGATGGAAGTATTGATAAAAATCTATCTTATTTTAAGGAAGTAGGACTGCCACATTGCTGGAATAATTATGTAACTGCAGATGCATGGTTATGATCTTGCTTGTATATAAAATGATGAATTTGAATTCAATTAGCCTCATCTTACATTGATTCGAAAAATAACTGCATTTTAAATTTCAATTCTTCGCCAGTATTTTCACCAGCTTGAAAAAGGTAAAACGTTAAGATCTAACCTTCTGTGTGGTATTTAAAAAATATAGATTATGATATATTTGTAAAATCAGTTGATATAAAGGGAGAAGGAATCTTCATGGCTACAGTAAAGAGTACAGCGGCCAAAGTTATCAAAACGGAAATGGATATCTGTCTTTGCTTCTATTTCACTGTCTTCACGATTTTTAGCATCCTTTCGTTCATTATATATATATATATATATATATATATATATATATATATATATATATATATATATATATATAAAGATGGAGAGAGAGAGAGACAAAGTGAGTGAAAGACAATGAAACAGACAGACAGACGGACAGATAGGTATATAAATAGACAGAGAGAGAGAGAGAGAGAGAGAGTGAATGAAATATAAAATAGTGGTTTATTGATAGTGAGAGAAATAGACGTGGAATTATTTTATTTTATGTATAACTAAGTATAACTGGATAATATTTCTTATTCCAAAATAATGGAAGGTTTTGTTTTAATTTTTGCTAAAATTTACTAAATACACAAAGAGTAACGGTGATTAAAACCACTCTTGTTTTCAGTCTTTAATGATATCATTGATTGTGTTCCTGTGAATTAACAAATAAAACATTCCCTCAATTTATTATGATACACTATTCCATTATATGGAAAGCCAGAACATCTTCAGAAACTATTGTTAAACAAAAATGTTAGCAAAGAAAAATTGAAATGAAACACATCAAAAATGTATAAATTGTAATAATATCCTGCACTGCAAATCCCTGGGAAGAAAAATCAATGTGCGTCCCATATCTTAAAATTTTCAAACAAATATCGGTATAGAGATTGATTTGAATCGATTATTGATAATAACCGATATTTTGTTTTTTTCTCTACAAAATACATATTTTCAACCAAATATACCAACGTGATTTGATTTAAACTGAGCTCTGTATTTTACGTTAGTAAATTTATATATCTATATACTAAGAATTAAAATTTAATTATTGCGGACTTTTTTTCCTCATCTTGGTAGTTTTTGTGTTGTTTCTTCTTCTACTACGTTTCGGCCAAATTTCACCTCTAGCCTTCTTCAGGTGATTTACCGTGACCTCGGATAAGAATGCTGAGTCTTGTAACCCAGTAATTACTGCCTTCCATAGTTGTTGTCTTTCGCACCACGTTTTTGACCAAGTAAACCTCTGGCCGGCTTGGGTAGGATTTGAAACTGCTATCTTCTGACACTGCTCACCTGGAACCGTAGAGACTCAACGCCTCTATCCGCTGCGAAACGTAGTGAAAGAAGAAACAACACAAAAACTACCAAGATGAGGAAAAAAGTCCGCAATAAATAAAAATTAATTCTCAGATTAAGAAACCTCATCTAAAAATGATTCCAATTAAAGACAAGTACCTATATACTATATCCATAACTTTATACATTATATCTATATCGCTATCCACAATAATTATATCTCTATAAAATATATTTATAACTCTATACGAGAATTGCTGAAATAAAGATATGCTTTAACAACAATAAAATATCATCATTTATTTTGTTCTAAAAGATCATAGTGATACCAATATCATGATATTGAAAAATAGTATAAGATCAAACCAGTTTACGTTTTTTAATGAATATTGTATTATACAGTAATAAATACATTCTGATAATTAATTAATAAAAATCTGTTCCAGATATCTTTTTATAGGAAAATATTATACAATAAAAAGTGATATCATGGGGCATTACCTATTGCAAAAATTCTGCAGCAAGGAAACTATGTGAGCAAAAAGAACAGGGTAACATCTCCAGAAATTAAATCTAATGGCATATATATATATATATATATATATATATATATATATATATATATATATATATATATATATATACATATATGAGGATCATTAAATAAGTTTCCAGACTTTTTTCGTATGGCCACTTTTATTGATAGTACGCACATGAAACTCTAATCCTCTCCGTAGTAATCTCCTCCGGCTGCAATACACTTGTATCGTTCGAACAGCTTCTAGAAGGCTGCATGGAAGTCCTCTTGTGTGAGCGTGTTAATGACCTTCGTCAAAGCCTCTTTCATCTCATCAATTGTCTCGTAACGACAACCTCTGAGCTTAGGTAATAACTAAAAGTTACAGGGAGCAAGGTCTGGACTATAGAGAGGCTGAGGAACTGTCTTGGCGGATAAAAAAAAACACTTACCTATGCATTAGATTGGAAATCACTGCATTCAATAAGTTAGTGTATTATATGAATATTTTCATACGCAATTTTCTATTGAAGGTGTTTTTTGAGTAGGTTTGATAGCATACACACCCGTACATATATATATATATATATATATATATATATATATATATATACATATATTTGTGTGCGTGTGTGTGTGTGTCTGTGTTTGTGTGTCTGTGTGTGTGTGTAAGTGTGTGTGTGTCTGTGCAGATGGGTAGCTGGGTATTTGATTGAGTAATTTATTCATGTATTTGCGTTTATATTGGAAGTGAAGAATATAAATTTTGAGTCTGTTGCCCGTCGTATTCCTCATGACCTTTATCTTGGCAAAATACCAGGAAAATACTGAGCGTTTATCATGTACTGAGTAGATAGAGATCGATCAATGAAAAACGAATCGATTAACGACATGAAGAAATAAGAAAGAAAGGAAATGAAATTATGAAAAAGAAAAATTATTTCTCGTTTACTCCCCTCATCTTGTCATTTGTGACCTTAAAAATGATTTATATGTTAGTGGATTCCTTCGAATCAGCCGATCCTAAAATATTTATTATTCTCCAAGGTCCTGTCTTTTCTTTGTAGATTTTTCTAAAATAATTCTTATTATATAATTTACTTATCTATTTAGCCTCCTATTTAATAAATCTATACCTCTCGAGTTATACGTATTTCACTATTAAAGCTACACAAATAAGGACCTGATATTCTTACGCTCTGAGATATTTGACTGGAGGCGGATATGAAATTATCTAATTGACTAATAATCCATCATGTTGAGTCATAAATAATTTTCGTTGTAATGAAATGTAATTCATCTACGAATAATTTAACAATGAATACATTTCAACCAATAGTATATTCACCATTATTTTGAATTACCTTTTGATATTTACAAGGCTGCTTTTTGATTCTTCTCAAGAAAACGTCAGCAAGTTTCGAGCACAAGAATCTTCTGCAAACGTTTTCATCTGATTTTTTTTTTTAAATATATCATTCAGATCACTTTCTACTGAACGAAAAATATGGAAATCATTTTGGTCTGGTGAATATGATGGATGGTGTAGAACAGACTATCCTATATCCAATTTTATTCATGAGATCCTTGTTAAATATTGCTTTTCTTTATCACATCGAAACCCAAAGCTTTAGATGTTGAAGTATTTCCTTAAGATGTTTCATTGGCTTCCTTCATTTACTACTTTTTCCATGTGCCTATATTGTGCCTATACTACCTTTTTTCTAAACACTAAAAATAAAACTTCAACATTAAATTGTGGGGAAGCATAAATACAAAAAACGGGTCCATCTACTACAATATACAGTCAACAGTGAAATAACAGGCGGACCACTTTGTTTCACACACTGCTCAATGTAGAGTCAACAGTGAAATAACAGGCAGACCACTTTGTTTCACATACTGCTCAATGTAGAATCAACAGTGAAATAACAGGCGGACCACTTTGTTTCACACACTGCTCAATGTACAGTCAACAGTGAAATAACAGGCAGACCACTTTGTTTCACATACTGCTCAATGTAGAATCAACAGTGAAATAACAGGCGGACCACTTTGTTTCACACACTGCTCAATGTACAGTCAACAGTGAAATAACAGGCGGACCACTTTGTTTCACACACTGCTCAATGTACAGTCAACAGTGAAATAACAAGCGGACCACTTTGTTTCTCACACTGCTCAATATACAGTCAACAGTGAAATAACAGGCGGACCACTTTGTTTCACACACTGCTCAATGTACAGTCAACAGTGAAATAACACGCGGACCACTTTGTTTCACTCACTGCTCACTGAAATGTCAACAGAGGAATAACACGCGGATCATATTGCCACCCCCGCTGTTCAATGAACAGTCAAAAGTGTAATAACACGAGTAGCAATTTACCTCCCCCACTGCTCAATGAAGAGGTAACAGTGGTACAACAGGCGGACAATTTTACCACACACACTGCTCAATGAACAGTCAAGACCGGAATAACACGTGAAACGCTTTCCCTTGCACACTACTCAATGACAGTCACCAGTGGAATAACACATCGACCACTTTGCCACGTACACAGCCCAAATGAACAGTCAACAGTAGAATAACACGCAGTTGAAAACTTTGAAGTATTTCCTTAGGATATTTTCATGCTCTCTTTATCTTTCTTTTTAATTCCTCTGATTTTAGTAAAGAATCTTGATCACAGTGTGATGAGCGTCCTGGTCTTTGTTTATCTCACATGACCAATTTAGGACTCAGTGGTCAGTAATACACTAACTTTTTTTATAGCTGTTTTTTTTTTATTCTCAAACAATCCACAACATTGGATGTCGAATATGCACTTTCACTTTCACTTTCTTTAATTTAAGATGAACACTTCTTCACTACTGAAATAAGTTTGGCTGAGGAAAGCAATCTTTAATCAGATAGTATCCTGTTTCGTTTAAATCATCGTAATTTTGAAATAAGTTGCAAGAAATTGATTTTGAAAAAAGGAGATTATTCTACCCAAGCTGAAATTATTATCGAAAATATTTTTAGCATTCGATGCGTTGATTGTCTGCAATAATTAACTAATAGCATAAAATACATATTTCTAGGAACTGATTACTATTTCTTATCAGTCGCAAAACAGTGTAATTGTACCTGTTTATATGAATCAGAACATGAGTTCATAGTTTACAGAAACTGCTACCACCACTACTTTTACTACTACTACTACTACTACTATGGATATTACCACTACTACTACTGCTACTACTACTCTTGCTATGACTACTATGACGATTACAACTACTACTCCTAACATTACTTTTACTTCTACTACTAAGAAAATCAATAATACTACTACTGCTACTACTAATCTTACTACTACTCCTATTTCGACAATTACTACTACTACTACTCTTGGTACGGTTACTACTAGTGATCCATCGGGATTCAGGACGACCTACTGATATTTTCCTCTAGTTTATTCAATTTTAGGAAAGGTATTGTCATTTGTTGAAAGAGAGATTTATAATCCCCATGTTTCATTTGATTGTCCTTAACCTAGGTTTTGGTCCATCTGTGTTACGTTATCCTTCCCTAATTTGAGAGAAGAAGGTCTATTTTTGCAATATTCTGTCCTCATGTCTGTTTAAATGGCATGCCAATTTTAAATTGCCTTGGGCCAATAAATATTGCATACTAGGGTGATTAGATTCCTTCCGATAGAATTTATTTAGGATATGGGGCCACTAATTGACATTTAGGTTTTACGCACGTGATGCATCATATACATGTGATGTCTCTAGTTATACTGTTTGTATACCATTCAAATTTCTACGCCATACAGGAGGGTTAAGAGAACTATAGTGCAGTACACTGCACTTTCATTTTTTGTTGAAAGGACACAGTTAAGTTAGATTTTATTCTTCAGTACGCCAAAGGGCATGGAAGTATTTAATGTTCCTGGATTAAGTACCGTATATAGTATATTGTTTACGTCTGTGGAGACTTGATACTTGAATGTATTTGCTTTGATCAGTACCTGGCCTTCTATCTGTTTGTTTTTCCGATGTCATGAGGTCCCCGAAAGGGTTGGTACATAAACTCAGTTTTCTTGAGATTACTTTGCAACCAAAATTCTTTTGAAAATGCCGAGGAACGGGTGGTTGTTTCCCCAAGATTTACGTGGCTGTATGCCACGAAAGCATTGTTATCTGCAAGCATGAGTCGTGTACCAGAGGATTTCTGTTCTTCCTTGCAGATTTGAATTTTCTGGATATAAATAGATTTGCACCAGGTCTACTCTGTATCTAGAGTATTTAAATGAAATCAGTGAAGCATCCGACAAGATTATAGAAAGAAAAATCGAAAATATTGTTGTGGAGCAAGAGCACAACTCTGTTTCAAACAGTTCCCAACCTCAAATAGCTTCGAGACTACTCTTTTCAAGCTGACTGATGCCTTCATTCCTGTATGCAAGGCAGATACGTGCCTGAAAAAAGTTATCAGTGAAGTTTCCGTAGGATGTTCCATAGTACTTCTCTCTACACAGTATCGAAGTATTTTTTGAAGGCGACAAGTTGAGTATGTTCCATTTAATTCATTTCTTTTGTATTTGTCGCAAGAAAATCATCTCCTTGGTTGATCAATTTGCGCTGAACGCACAATGAGTACCAGCTTGGATCAATATTTGTTAAGCTGTATCCAGAACACTTTCCCTGATATTTAGAAAAACGAGACCATACGTTAGTTGCTCAATTTCGTTTGTCTCCTTCCTTAACGGTGGAGATTAGTTGTGAATACTTGCAGTCTGTTGGAACTTCCAAGTTTTCCCAAAAGTGTTTTAGGATAGTGTGGCCTACTTTGACTATCTCCTGTTTCCATAGCTTCTGGATGCAGTCCGTCTGTGCCAGGACACTTTCCGTCGAAGAGCCTTGAGATAAGCTTACTCATTACAACCAAGTCTGGCCATTTACACCACCAGTAATACGTTGTTTTTCATCAAAGTTTTCAATACCACTGGGGACTGTCATTGAGAAGTGTGCAAGGGAAAGCGGTTCGCGTCTTATTCCGGTCTTGACTGTTCATTGAGCAATGTGTGTGGTAAAATTGTCCGCCTGTTGTACCACTGTTACCTCTTCATTGAGAAGTGTGTGTGGCAAATTGCTACTCGTGTTATTACACTTTTGACTGTTCATTGAACAGTGGGGGTGGCAATATGATCCGCGTGTTATTTCACTGTTGACGGTACATTGAGCTGTGGGGGTGGCAGTATGATCCGAGTGTTATTTCACTGTTGACTGTACATTGAGCAGCGGGGGTGGCAGTATGATCTTCGTGTTATTTCACTGTTGACTGTACATTGAGCAACGGGGGTGGCAATATGATCCGCGTGTTATTTCACTGTTGACTGTACATTGAACAGTGGGGGTGGCAATATGATCCGCGTGTTATTTCACTGTTGACTGTACATTGAGCAGTGGGGGTGGCAATATGATCCGCATGTTATTTCACTGTTGACTGTACATTGAGCAGTGGGGGTGGCAATATGATCCGCGTGATATTTCACTGTTGACTGTACATTGAGCAGTGGGGGGTGGCAATATGATCCGCATGTTATTTTACTGTTGACTGTGCATTAAGCAGTGGGGGTGGCAATATGATCCGCGTGTTATTTCACTGTTGACTGTACATTGAGCAGTGGGGGTGGCAATATGATCCGCATGTTATTTTACTGTTGACTGTGCATTAAGCAGTGGGGGTGGCAATATGATCCGCGTGTTATTTCACTGTTGACTGTACATTGAGCAGTGGGGGTAGCAATATGATCCGCGTGTTATTCCTCTGTTGACATTTCAGTGAGCAGTGTGTGAAACAAAGTGGTCCGCCTGTTATTCCATTGTTGACTGTACATTGTAGTAGATAGAGCTGTTTTTTTGTATTTATGCTTCCCCACAATTTAATGTTGAAGTTTTATATTTAGTGTTTAGAAAAAAGGTAGAATAGGCAAAATATAGGCACATGGAAAAAGTAGTAAATGAAAGAAGCCAATGAGTGAAGGATATGCAACAAATGAGTAAAAGATATGAAACGGCGCGGAAAAAAGGAACATTTAAAACAAGGCGACGAACAAAAAACAAAATTATATTCTACAACAATAAAACTTACATTGATACATAAAAAATATCACTAATTCTATTAACAAAATAATAGTGTGTGTATATGTGTTTGTGTGTGTCTAACACAACTAAACTACAAAAGGATTACACATTTAAAATGTCTTTCGTTTTATGATTAGAAACAGGCAAGTTTCTCTGAGACTGGAAAAAGTCTCATAGTCATTGTATATTTTGAATGTCTGCGAGGCCCATCCATGCTGTTGCTTTTCACTCCTGTTGATTCACACTGGAGGGAGTGTGTTGCCGCTGCGAAGAAATTGGGTAAAAAAAGATAGAAAGGGTGTTTGAAGACGACGTATTTATAGAAAATACGCGTCATGTAAGAGGCTCCAAACAGAGGACAAAAAATTACGCTCGGGCGTAGTTCTAAGCAGGTCACGTGGTTCTCCTGGCGAATGGTTTCCTGACTCTGAATATGTGAGCGTCCGCCGTCTTTGTGGAAACAAGTGGCATACCACCCAAATTAAATTATAGGAGTGTAAAGTCATATAACATTGAGCAGTGTGTGAAACAAAGTGGTCCGCCTGTTATTTCACTGTTGACTCTACATTGAGCAGTG